>VMDR010005309.1:0-52594 GCA_007922815.1 Macrotus californicus | reverse complement strand
GCCATTGTAATCAGAGGATTATGACATCTGTGTGACAATTATTATTTTCAGTATAATGACAAATGACTTGTGGCTAAATAAAGTCTCTACATTTCAACCATGTTTTCTGACCACAGTGCAATTAAGTGAAAAATCAATTTTTTTAAGTGGTAAGAAATCTTAAAACACCAGTTTCCACATTCCTTGAGAAGAATGAGCATTATTTGTTATTTATGAAATCATAGCTTAAATCTTCTGTGTCTGTACTAATATTCTGTTTGACTTATCAATAATTAACAAAAGTATGCTGAAATTTCCTATTATGGCAGATTGGTTTATTTCTCCTCGTAGTTATTTTCAATTTTTGTTTTATATATTTGAGGCTTAATAAAATGGGGGAAGCTTACAACTGCCATATCTTACTGGCAGATTGAACTTATTATTATAGATTGACCCTCTTTATCTACAACATCGCATGTTTTAAAAATTATTTTATTTGCTGTTCATTATTTGTCTAGTGTATTTCTTATCTTCCTTCTTCTTACAAACTTTCTGTTTTAAGTTTCAATGGTTTCTAATAATTAATGTATCACTAGTTTTTTTTAAAGTGACCGTATCTGTCTTCTGATAGGTTTAGTCCACTTAAATTTATTGTGATTATTGAAAAAACTGCACTTTGTTCGCATCATTTTAATTTGCACTTTTTCAACGCTTACCTTTTCTTTTCCTGACTGTTGTTTTAGAGAATCCAGGGCTCAATGTAGCTGTCTCCGATGCAGCTGCTCTGCCCTTCCAAGAGCCCACAATTTAGCTTCTCATTGGTGGTCCTAATACAAGTCTTTGACCTGAGGATAATCCTGTCTTACTGTTATTACTGCATTATCCCTCACCATACACCATGCCTTGCTTTGGTTCCAGCCTCCTGGCATTGTTTGTTTGTTGATTTAATTGCTCATTTATTGACCCTGAAGCTGCGGCTCCTTATTTCCAATAAGCTCATCATTAGCCAGGATTGGATTGTGATAAGAGAGCCTTTGGCTCACTTTACAGTCTTTCCTATACTTTCTTAGAAGGTATGAGGCCACAGAGGTAAGCCGAACATCTGAGCCTCCCTGTGGGCACCAAGGAGTGACGACCAGATGAGCCGGTAATATGTGCCCATGGGCGTGCATGGCTACTTTCCCAGAGGCTGTGGCTAACCGAAGGGTGAAGGAAGTACATGTTCCTTCCTTTGTGTTTCTTCCTAGTGTTTTTTTTTTTTTATATTACATCTTATTTTGATCGATCAATATCTACCACGTATAAAACGATTAGAGTATGAGGACCATGAAGATTTTAGGGGTTCTCACATCCACTAAATGTAAACAGTGCTTATTCACACATGTTGGGCATGTGGGTTATATTTATTATCTTCTATTCCTTTCCTGTGCTTCTTGAGTTCCTGCTGTGAGGATGTATTAGTTCTATGATTACAGGGAAAATTATTCACAAACGGGTCCTCAAACTTCAAAGAGTTGGGAACCACTACTTGAGATGATTATTTTGAGCATTCGAGGAACAAAAGCAAATCCAAAGGCCGACGAGGCCAGGATGAGAATGAGGAGGTGGGCCAGGTGGGTCTCGAGTGGCTGGATGGCACTCGATTCAATGGGAGCAAACACGGGTTGGCTCCAGCCGATGATTGTCCCATAAAACTGCAGGCCTGGTGTAACCACATCTTTATCGAAATTTGTTATTTGAAACCTTTAGAGATTTTTAAATGCTAGCAACTCATTGTTCAAAATGTTCCAACATGGTACAGTTCAAATCAGCCGTCCATGGAGCCTGGGTGTGGCTCCTAGTGGCCCCTCATGTCCTCTGCTGTAGGGTCACAAATCCTTAGCTCTCACGTCCATGTGCAAAGTGCACAGTCAGTCAGAAGATCCAGTCCGGCCCTGAAATATTTCTGAAATAGGACAACATCAAAAAATGTGTACCTTCTGTTCAGATCATGGGCAGTCTCTCCATCCATCTAAGTTTTAACTACTTTGAAAGTCACCAAATTTGTCCATCTTTCCATCCATCCATCCGTGTATTCATTCATGCAGACAGCAGCTATCTTTTAGATGCCTACTAGATGACAGATACTGTCCAAAAAGCAGAGGGAGAACAGGGTGCAAGACTATTCCCTACTCTGAAGGACCATATGACATTCTAAGGGAAGAAATAGACAATTACACCCAATAAGGTGATTTCAGGCGACGGCAGGTGGGATTAGAAGACGGGATAACAGGTTGGAATGGTGGGGAAGAGGAGGGTAAGAAGACCACAGTCCTAGAGAGTGTGGCCCGGAAAACCCAGGTGGTGTTTGAAAGAGAAAACCACCCTGCTGAAAAAGCGGCAGCTACACACAAACACAGAGACTCAGCTTCCGCTTCTAGGTAACAGACAAGAACAGCAAGTGCAAAGGCCTAGAGACAAGGATGGAATGATCTAGATTTGTTAGAGGAAATTTGTTAATCCTCTCCCTCAGTACCCCCAAGGCAGCCCTCTTCCGACTGCTCCATGGTCACCGCTTTGGCCGGTGTTATCTCTTAAACTCAGGCTGAGAGCCAAGCCTGATTCTCCACTGGTCCACCCCCCAGGGCTGGTTTCCAGGAATCTGGCTTCCAGGGAGAAGACAGAGCTGCTTCTGGTTCTTCCACCCCCAGCTGAGACCCAGGCAAGTTCCTCTTTGATCATCATCCCTCTTATCCTGAGAGGGGCCCCTCCTCTGCCAAAGAGCCTCCTTCCTGCTCCCACTGAGCGGAACTATTGTACTGCCTTCTAATGCCATTTGATAACAGTCCAAACTCCTTCAATATCTTTCCCCGCCCCTTCACAGTGCACCTGCCCTCCAGCTTCAACCCTGCCCCACCTTCCCCCAATCTCGCCTTCTCAGCCTTGCCCAGGCCCCAAACTCCCCAGCCCTTTCCTGATATTTGACCTTCACATGGTGCTTTTTCCTCTCAGAAAGGCCACCTGCCTCTCTTTTCCTCCTGTGCAAGGCAGGGCTCACCCTTCCCGGTCACTTGGTCCGCACGGTGGTGCTGACATTATACATTGCCTCCCATCTTTTTCTCCATGGGCCTTGTCTCATGGTCCCTCATAGCCCTTCCCTGCCTCCCACGTCTCCAAGCTCCTCGCCTGGCTCGCTTTCTAGCTCTTCTATGCTTGCCTTGGTACCTCGTGCAAGCGCTACGCCCTGTCACACTTCAAGCACAACTATTTGGAACAGCAAATGCTCGTAGGGGAAGGACTGTGGAACAGTTAAGTCCTGAAGCCGATCCAAGCTCTCAGAAAGGTCCACCTTTGAGCTAGGAGTCATCACATTTTCCAGGCCATCTCAGAGAATGCTGCTTCTTCCCAGCATCTTTAAGGTGCATTTATCACGATCACAGCATCTCCCGAATCGCGCCGGGTGGTTTGTTCGGTATAAATAGAAGCACTTGCATGGAGTGTGTCAGTTGTATGAATGAATTAATGGGAGGGTGAATGAATGGGTGAGCAAACACTCCATAAAGCACTTTACATAGATCGTTAACTTTAATCTTCAAAACAACCCGAAGAGATAGGGTCCCAGGTCACATCCCATTTTACAGTTTAGGAAACATTAAGGCTTAAAGAGATTAAATTGTTTGCCCAAAGTTCACAAAACTAAGAAGTGGCAGGGCTGGGATTTGAACCCACCACTTCTTGTTTCGTGGTCTGATCCTGTGCTAGTCTGTGTGGTGGCCACCAGCAACAAGTGGCTACCGAAGACTTGACATGTGACTGGTCCAAGTTAGAATGTGCTGTAAAGGTAAACTACATCCCAGATTTTGAAGATGTTGTTAAAATAAAAAAGAATGAAAAACGTCTCATTGAAGATTTTTATATTGGGTATATACTGACGTGGTCTAATTGAGATACTTAGGTTAAATCAAATATGGTATCAAAATTAAGCTCACCTGTGCCTTCTTACTTTTTCAATGTGGCTACTAGAAAAATTAAAATTGCACTGTGCCTCGTGTTCTATTTCCATTGGACATATGGTCTGAGCTCCGAGCTACCGCACGCTGCAGTGCCCCAGGTGAGCTCCTTCATCTGAGCACCCTGACACGCACACGGGACTGCTGGCCTGAGGACAGAGCCTTGTCCCCTGGCTCTTCTCCCTTCCACCCACTGCGATTATTCAGCCTCAGCCTCTCCCAGTCCCCGGGCCATTACCTTGCTTTTTATGGCAGAATGTTGCTGACAGATAATTGCCCCGGAGACCCTCCCACACAGGGTTTAGGTTCTGAGATCAGGATGTAAGGCAAGACCCATTCTAGGTGAAGTCATCTGTGAAAAACCCTGGAACTCAGTGTAAGGTGGCGTGTGTCTGGTTTTGTCCGTGACAACATGCACGTATAGGTGTAGGGTATACTCAGTAATATGCAGTGGGTAACAGTACATGATAAAACAGACATTTATATAATTTTTCTACGTATTATAATATCTTGATCAACCATTTGAGAGCAAATTGCAGATATCATGACCCTTTAGTCCTCATCATTTCAGTATGTATTTCTTTTTAAAAAATTGTTATTGTTTTTCTATTACAATTGTGTTACACTACATATTACAATTACAAGTTGTCCACATTTTTCCCCCTTTGTCCCCCCTGCCCAGCCCACCTGTGCCACGCTCCCCGGCCCCCGCGCCCACAGTCAATCCCCACCCTGTTGTCCATGTCTGAGGGTCATTCACACACATTCTTTGACTAGTCCCTTCCCCTGCTTGACACCATTATTCCCCTCCCCTCTGGTCACTTGTCGGTCTGTATTGCTTAACAAGGTCATTCTCTTGGGTAATAGTTGCAATTCTGAAGTTCAGGAAAGTTAATGTTTTAAAAATAGTGTTATCTGATATGTATTCTGCATTCAAAGTTCCCCCAAGACGTCTTTATGGCAACTTCCCCCGATCTAGGATGCAAAGCAGGACCTCATGTTGCATTCAGTGGTCACGTGTGGTCCTTGGCCTCTCATGTAGGACAACGCCTTAGCCATCCTTAACCTTTCGTGATGTTGGTATTTTTGAAGACGACAGTGTAGCTGTTTTGCAGAGTATTCCGCCATCTGGATTTTCTCTCGTCTTTATTATGAATTCGAGTTTTCAGAGTTTTGCAAATGCGCAACATAAACGATGCTGCATCCTCCCCACGGCATCCCCCAGAGGGGCAACTAGGGTGGCCGTCCGTCCCATCCTAGTGAGGGGACCGGGGTCCCTGATCGAGGTGCGGCTCGCCCGATTTTTCTCATTTCATTATGAGGAATTCGGCGGTCTCCTTTCATCCTTAGCACGTAATCCACAGCATGAGGCTTTGAGTCTGCATAAATATCACATTTCCCCACAATTTTTGCCCAGAGGTTTTAACATTCACGGGTGATTCTTGCCCTGAATCAATTTTTATTAGGATGGTTGCACGTTATTTTTAAAGATGTAGAAGAGAGAGTGAGGGGAGCACAGGTGAAGGGCTGTGTTTGCTTTATCAGGGGTCCCCAAACCCCGGTACTGGTCCACAGCCTAGAAGGTGAGCATGAGGTGAGTTCTTCCTGTCCCACCCACCCTTCCCCCACCCCCCCACCCCACACACACCACCTCACCCATCTCTGGAAAAACGGCCCCTGGTGCCAAAAAGGTTGTGCTGCTTCAGATAAAGTCCTATCTTAAAAGATAGGTCCTTTTCAGAGGAAATCAGGTTAAAATGAGGCCATTGCCTCAGGCAGTTTCCTTTGCCCCTCGGTGCCTCCGGCTCCCCATGTGAAAGAATAACTTGGTCCTAGGCTGGCTGTGAGGGTTGGATGGGGCCTGGGACATAGTAATCACTCAGTATGTGTCAACTGGTTTTCTTTCCACTGTGCACACCAGTGTTATCTACCTTATCTCCCCCACTTGCCAGTTGGAGCCAGGATCATTGGTGGAGGTAAAAAGAGATAGAAATAGAATGTTTAAAAGGTAAAATGTAGACTGAATTAGGGTTAGAAGCATCAATACAAACTCATGATATATTTTATCTCTTTTAAAAAATTGTATTTTTTTAACTCCGCTTACCGGAGACCTATTGAAAAGGTCTAGAAACAATATCTGACCAGAATAAATGAGCATCCCCAGTATCCAGATTATGGTCTCCAAATACTGTTTCTCACTTTAAAAAATCAGGAATGGTAGACTCCAGGTCTTGGGCAAAAAAATGGGTGAGATGGATCTGGAACATCCTGTCATGTAAAGACTCAGGAGCAAATTTGCAAAGGTCCCCACCCACCAAAGATGGTGAAATGTGAGTACCAATAGAAAATTATTTCAGTATACTGTAACACAAAATAAATTTAAATCCATGAACTCTTGATACCAGAAGAAGAAAATATAATGTACTAGTCACTCTTGGAGTTCACTAGAGAACCAATTTATTAGTTTGAATACTGGTAAATAAAAGTGATGAATAAATCTGTAAATATCAAATGCTGGTGGGAATGCAAAAGGCATAGCCACATTGGAAATAATTTTTGGCATTACCAAGAAAGTGAAAAGAACCCACAGAATGAGAACCCACAGAATGAAAGAAGTATTTATATATCTGACAAGGGAACTGTATCCAGAAATACAGAGAATTTTTACAAGTCAACAATAAAGACATAAACAATCTAATTTAAAAAATGGGCAAAGAATTTGAATAAATATTTTTTCCAAAGAAGACACACAAATGACCACTAAGCATATATTAAAAAAATGCTCACTGGCATTAGTCATTAGGAAAACACAAATCAAAACTATAATAAGATACTGCTTTATACCACTAGAATAGCTACAATTAACAAAGACAGACAATAATAAGTGTTGACAAGGAGGTGGAGCAACTGGGACCTTCATAACTGCTGGTGAGGATGCAAAATGCTGTGGCCACCTTGGAAACAGTCTGGCATTTCCATTAAGTGGTTAAACAGAGAGGTACCTTAGACCCAGCATGCCCAAGAGGAATGAAAACACATACCCACACAAAAACTTGTACACAAACGTTCATGGCAGCATTAGTGACAACAGCCAAAAGACGTAAAACACTTATATGTCCGTCAACTGGTGAATGGGCATACAACCTGTGGTCTATCCATACAATGGACTATTACTCCTTAAAAAAGAATGAAGTGCTGACATGTGCTACATCATGGATGAACCTTGAAAACATGGTAAGAAGCCAGGCATAAAGGTCTTATACTGTATGACTCCATGTATAGGAAATGTCCAGAAGAGGCAAACCCACAGGAATGGACAGAAGGCTCATGTTTGTCGAGGGCTGAGGGGGAAGGGTGGGGTTTCTGTGCAGGAGGACAGCGCGTCTGAGAGTGGGCATGTGCGTTGCCACCTAGTCTTGTGACTACACCAGAAACCAGTGAAGTATACGGTTTAAAAGGATAAACTTTATAGGAAGCGAATTATACTTAATAAAGCTATTATTATTTTTTTAAAATTTGCCTTTAGAGCTGTCCCCAAGGACGTTATTAAAAAAGTGGCCTTGAATAAACCCCTTAAGCTCTCTGTGCCTCAGTTTCCTCATATATAAATTACAGTATTGACCATAATAGCTACCTCTGAGAGCCATTATGAGGATTAAATGAAAATATGAATGTAAAACTTTTGGCAACTGCTCACTCACTGTGAGTGCCCAATAAACGGTACTTTTACTAACATCACGGTTCATATCAGACCCCCGGCACTGTGCTGGGGGCCAGGGCCCAGTGGGGAGGGAGGTGCAGGGAAGACCAGCTCCTTCTCTGGAGGATCTCACAGGAGCAGGATAAAAAATATAAATTCAGAGAGCAGGAAATACCCTTCATCACATGCTGGAGTGGTGACGGGAGCCCCAGGGCATAGCGGAAGCGGGACATGGCGGCCCATCTGAGCAAACTGATGGGCACACTGTGTGCCAGGTGGGGACAGGTGGCTCGAGAAGAGCCACATGCTGTGTATTTCTTCTAACCAAAGGTGTCATCCAACGTAAGACGCGCCATTATTCTACATATATAAAGATACAAGTGCTGCCCGTTTAATTTCAGCTACCTTCAAATCCCAACTTCATACATTGTTGAATAACATGCAAATAACAAAAAGGTGCATCTCAGAACTGAGGAAAAGACAGTAAATGCCAAGCACTTCAGCTGAGTTGACTCGTAACTGCAACAATTCTGGGGTCTGTTCAGTCCTTAAGACCAATCGAAACTAAGTCTAAGGTTCATCAAGCTCCTGTGGTGGTCCCTGCCTCTCACCCTTATCTGACCTCACTCTAGACCTCAGCCTGACCCTTGAGTTGACGCTGTTGCCTGACCCTAAAAGCAGCCCCATCCTTAGTACCAACATCGTTCCTAACTCGATCTCAGCTCCAGCAGGCACATCTGATTCCTGTTCTAGAGAAGATCATAGGAATATCCAGCATGGATGGTGACTAGCATCAATGGTATTGTCAGCTGCCAATAAAGTAAATCTTAAACGTTCTCATTATAAGGGAAGAAAATATTTCCAGCACATTCTTCCACTGCTGGAGGTAGCCCAGCAGGGCCTGACTCCCAGTTCTGAGCAGCTGGCCTGGTTGTCAGTTTGTCTGCCCCGTGGACAACCCAGCGCTGTCACCACCCTCCTCTGGAGGGGACCAGGGTAATGGGATTTGGCCACATCCCACACCTGTGGTCAGCCCCACCTCTCCTAAACACTCCACCTTGTCCCAAGTACAGCAAGGAGGAAGGGCTGGGACAAATCCCTTCCCAAATACTGCATCCCCCCCACCCACACCCTGGGCAGTGTGCACAGTGCTGCCACATCTCATGTCTCGGCTAGTCTCAGAAGCACCCCTGGGAAGTAGAACGATCTAGAAGTCAGCCAGACAGCTACCTGCATCTGCTCAGGAGCCAGGTGCCTGGTTCCAATCCTGGGTTCCCTTGCTCACCATATCTCTCTCTCTCTTTTTTTTTTAAGATTTTACTTATTTATTTTTAGAGAAAGGGGAAGGGAGGGAGAAACAGAGAGAGAAAAACATCAACGTGTGGTTGCTTCTCTTGCGCCCCCATCCAGGGACCTGGCCCGCAACCCAGGCGTGTGCCCTGAGTGGGAATCGAACCGGCAACCCTTTGGTTCGCAGGCCAGCGCTTAATCGACTGAGCCACACCAGCCAGGTCCTGCTCACCATATCTCTTAATGAGCTCTACCTCAGCATCCACTGAGCACCACAGAGACTGCACATGTATCCACTAGCATCTCCATTCCCAGGTGATGAGACCTTTGGGCTTATGTAGTCATAGAGTGATTTTGATCATACAGGGTGGGGCAAAAGTAGGTTTACAGTTGTTCCAATGGAAAATAATACAATAATTAATAAATAATAATAAAAGAATAAACTCTTTGTTTTGCATACTCACAACTGTAAATCTACTTTTGCTCCACCCTGCATATATCACTCTTGTGCTCACATAAAAAGCAAAAAATTACAAGCAGTATAGATTGTTTTCCACCAATGTCAGAGCCCGACTTCTGTGCATCCGGCCCTTGTGTTCCCATGGAGCCTCAGCCTCTGGGCCGCCATGCATGCTAAAGCCATTCAAAACAAACTCCTCTAGTCCTCCCAGTGTATATGGACTGGACTACAGTTAACCCCAATTTACAGATGCAAAAACTGAAGGCCAGAGAGGTTGAAAAACTTGCCCAAGCAAACTCATACAGACAAGGGTCTTGCTAACACCAGAACCGTGGCTGGAAATTTTCTCCTTGCCTGGCTGGGGGCTGAGCGAACAGAATGGAGGTTGGGCAGATTTGGGTTTGCGTAATACCTCTGCTTCCTTCTTACAACCCGGGGGACCTCTCAGTCTCTGAGGAGTGCATTTCCTCCTGAGAAAATGGGGGTCATAATGCAAATTATAGGAGCTTTAAAGTATATTAAAGATAAGGAAATACTATCAGGATTCTCTTTATCTTTTCCCTTGAAGGGGACCTAGGTTAAGTTTCTGAGTCAAATTGAGTTTCCATACAATGACTTGAGTCTTCAAAGTGTTTAGGGCCTTGGAAAATGCTACATCCGAACACCCAGTGTGCCTCCGCAGGGCGAGCTTCAGTGACCAGCCTGTGTGGGGGTGCAGGTAGGTATCTTGCTGTCCCTAGAATGCTCCCATTGGCTGAATCCCTTTTGTGTGCTGGGGTCTTGCAACAACACCCCAACGAGCAGTCTGACATGAATGAATCCTCAGATCCAGAGACCCTGGGAACCGCTCTGTCACCCCAGTGAACCAGCTCTGAGCTGATGAACCTGGGATGTGAGCTCAGCTTTGTCTGAGTAGAATGGTTGGTCCGAAACTCCATGGCTTACAATCCCCAAGACCATCAATACAGACGAAGCAGGCTCACTGGGAGAAAAAAGGTCTGGCAGGATATATGAATATGTACATGGAAAAATCAAACATGTGTCTACATTTGAGTTACGAGTCTGCGTGCCTCCCAGTAACTTTGAACTAGGACAGTAATCCCCTGCCCCTGTTCACCGCACCAGGCAGCTACGATTACCTTTTGATTTTCCTCCTTTGCCATCGCTTTTCATTGCTGAAATGTCTTTTGAGTGTGAGCTCCATGAAGCCCGGGGCTTTTCCTCTTCATCCTCTTCTTCCCAGCCCCCAGAAAGTAGATGAGAAATGCCTGTTGAGTGATTGCCGCATGAATATGAATGTTGAAAGATCAAAAATATTAATTTCATTCTTTACAGTAGCAATGCCTTTGTTGTTATTTTAATTCCTCCTTCACTACTTCCAGGCCAGTTTCATGAACACCCACTGCACCCTTACAGAATGCCAGGTGCTGTCAGATGCCAAGGGACACAGGTGGTTGTAATTATGCTCACAGCCCCCCCGACTTGTTTCTCAAAGATGAAGGGGGCACAAGGCAAAGACTGAGGTCCTCATGGCAGAGATAAATGAACACATGCGGGGGGCAAGTTTTGGGACTTGAATCTGGTCTTGAGACTTTAAACCTGAAATTTGCCCAGCTGCTGTCCAGGAACCCAGGGGAGCATGTCATTACAGGGGGGGGGCCACCTTCCCAAGGATGCTGTTTGCCTGGGATGAGGTGTTAGTGGAGGAAGTGAGGAGGGACTGGCTAGGTGGGTCCTTATCTCGAGTCCTTTGTGTGACCCTGCGGCTGTGGGTGCGGAGGAGGAAAAGGGATTCCGATGTAGGAGATCCTGGGTTTGGATGCTTATTTAACTTTCATTTCACAAGAAAAACGTAAATGTCCTGTCTCTGTGCAAAGAAGGGAAAATACTGGCGATGAGGCTCCAGTCCCTTTTCATCGGCCACCATCCCAACCCCTCCTACGAACAGGTCGTCACTGCTGTGAATTGGGCAGTGGACCATCCGGGTCTTTTTCTCTGGCGTTTTCCTTTCTCTTAAACGTGACATAGCACGTGCTATGTTCCAGGCATTGTCTTAACTGCCTTCCAAGTATTAACTCATTCACGTTCTCAACCGCACAGAAAGTAGTGCCGTGCCCCGTGGATGAGAACACAGGCGCGCACGGAGTGATACTACGCTAGAATCCTCTAACTTGCCTTTGTCACTCAACAATACATCCTGAAATTGCTCCATATCAGCACACGTGAGATTGCATTACTGTCTTCAATGGCTGCGTGGTTACCTATTATGAGTGTGCGGTGGGTTTTTTAATGAGTACCCTACCGGTGAACATTTAGATTATTTCCATGCCATAAATATCTTCCCACAAAACCTTGTGTAGAGTTAGAGTGGAAGGGATTTCTGGGGTAGATTTACTTAGGGGGTCTGAAATCTTACCTTTAGCAGGTTAATCTCCGAATTGCATATGCTTAAGCAGAGTGGTTAAGCCTATCAGTCCGTCAGTGGGTCGGTGGGTCAGTTGGCGGTGGGGAGGCTACAACTGAACTCTGACCTGAAAACTAGCCCCTTCCCACTGGCTTTTTCAGGCCGGCAGAGACAGACTAAGGACAAGGACCGCCTCTGCCCAGGGAGGAGCTCCGCCCTCCCAGCAAGTGGTCCTGGGGCTCCTCAGATTCACCACAGCTGAAGGGCACCTTGATTTCTCCCAAAGCAGAGTTGAAGCGGCCAGTTGTTTGAAGGAGCAAAAGGCCAGGCTTCACTGGGAGGGGTCGGTGGGCCACAGCTCCCAGGCTGCCAGGAGGCCCAGCGAGGAATGACAGCACCCTGACTTGCAGGTCTGAGACCTGGAGCGAGTCACTGGGCGCCTCTGGCCCTCAGTTTCCTCATCAGGAAAGCCAAGGTCCTGCCCTGTACCCCCCCTCCATTGCTTTCATCTGACAATCAAATGAAGCCATAGAGAATTGCAATTCCTAAGGAAAACACCATTTTCCTTGAAAATTCCGCCCCCCAACAGGATTTAATCTTTTGTTATGCAGAGAGTCTTCTCGTCCCTTGAAGAATATAGTTCTTAAACTGTTTGTGTGGGAGAGCTGGGGGCCTTAATGGTAAGCCTCCTCCTGTGCTAGGGACTTGGCACCTGTAGACTGCAGCTGCCTGGTGAGCGCTTACCTCCTACCCTCACTTTCTCGCCCTCTGGAGGGGCCCCTACCCACCCCATTTTACAGAGCGGAAGACCAAGCCTCAGCGTTTAAAGGGCTTGTTCCAGCTCACACAGCTCATAAGCACCTGAGCTGCAAGTCAGCTGACCGCCCGACATGTCACAGCTCAGGTCTCTAGAGGTGGCCATTTTTTCACCTTTCCACGGCCAGGAGAAAGCATCATGGGAGGCCAGTTGTGTCTGGGCAGCTCTGCTCCCGCAGCCCTAGGTGGCCTCGAGCTAGATCCTGACCTTTCTGCCCCTCCAGCTGCACCCGTGGGAGAAGGAGAAGACGGCGGGACTTCGATTCACACTGAATTAGGTCGGGTGTCTGAGCTAAGAGGAAATGTGCATTTTGGGTCCAGGTCACTCCCCCGGTTCACAGATGGGAAAAAGAAGGCTCCAACGGAGACATCACCAGGCAGATCTGGGGAATCTTCATGCTTCCTTCATTCAGGACCCACTATGGGACACTCCATTCAGATGTGTCAGTCCTCAGGTTCAAAGGTGACAGCCGGCACGCCTGCCTGTGTACACAGGTGTGGCTGAAAAGACACAGGTGTTCTGTGTAGGCCAACACTGGCTATGCCACAACCCCAGCCAGCTTGGGAGGGGGGGGGACTGCCTTCTCCCTCTCCTCCTCTTTTCTTTATTCCAGGAGGGCACCCACTGTGTTTAATTAACACTCTCCTGCTAATGGTCTTTGGCCTGGAATTTGGGGAGATCTAGAAGCAGGGGGGTGGGGGTGAAGGTGAAAATGTATTCTTTCCTTAAACAAAGAGTTACTTAGCACACCCACTGTGCCAAGGCCTGTGGCCGGCTGTGGGAGATACAGAGCTGAATCCACGCTGACTCAGCTGTGGTCCCTGGTCCGACACCTCTAACTCCAGGAAAACTTGTTCTGGAGCACAGGAAGTCCCCTACAAGTACCTCCAGGTGTTCAGAGTAAGAGAGGGGACACATCCACATGGCAGGACAGGGAAACCAGGGGTGGACATGCAAAACCAGCAGGAGACAGCCATGGAGGAGGAGAGAACAGAGCCGGCAAGGGCACAGGGACTGAGCAGCATGGAGCAGGAGACCTCTGGGCAGCTGGAGTCCCGAGGAACCATGGGGAAGGGAGGCAGGGAAGGGACTTGGTGTCAGGGAGCAAACGGTCTTGCTTGCCAGGCTGAACTGGGAACCTCCGTTGTTGGACAAGAGTTGACATAGGATGAGAGCAAGAGGGTAGCTCTTGGAGCTGAACAGAACTGAGCTCAAACTCAGGCCTCAGCTGGGAGAACTTGGGCAGATAATGGCCCCTGACTGGTCTTGGTGTCCTCTTCAGAAACAGGTGCCACCTTCAGACGGTGCAGTGACCATCCGCTGAGCAGACCCAGGTGGTCCTCTCCTTCTCTCTGCCTTTTGGGCCAGAGCTTCAGGATTGGACGCCAGGTGCATTTGCTCCATTTTCTAGAACAACTGAACCAATAGTCTGCACTGATTTCCACATGGTCACACTGGCCCTCAGCACCAGTTCAGGCCGCTCTGTGCCCCCAGGACACAGATGTGTGCTCTCAGTTAGGACACGAACCCACAAAAAGGCAATTTGTTACCAGGTTGGGAGGCTGGGCCCGCCCTGACACGGACCGAGAAGGGAGATTTCACAGTGACTCCGGCACTGTGAGCGAGAAATATTCAATAAAGAACTTCCCTGAAACACGGAGCGGTGTGCATTCGCCACACATATTCAATATCCATCCTTCATCGGAAGTGCCGAGTTCCTCCGCCAAGCAAGGGCTCTGAACAGCGGCCCACTCTGCCGCCGCTCCCCTGCACCGCAGGGCTGGAACGGCGAATGAGTTCTTTTAACAATTGTTTCAAGTCAAAGTTTCACTCGGTCACCCTGGTCTAGTTTAACTTGGAAAGCCACTTTTGGAGGGTTTGGGCGGGGTAGGGGGGAGAATGGCCAAGGCTTACAATCAGAATGTGGACAGCATTATCAAAAACTTATGTTCCCGTCTCAAAGTCAACTGGAGATATTTTAAGATCCAAATAACTCCAGAATTCTAGAGTTTCAGAGAAAGTATTGTCATTAGTTGGGCATGAATGTGTTTTGACGTCATCATTTTGCTTGCAGATATTGTGTTGACCTACCAGGCGGAGCAGAAAATGACTATATCGACAAACCTTATGAGAGGGGAATAAAATGTTCTTTAGGGACCTGTTAAAAAAAAGAAAAAAAAAAAAAAACCTGCAAGGGATCATGTAGACAAGAAGGGGTTCTTTTCAGTTCAACTGTCCTACGTTTGGCTCATACACTGAATTCCCCAAGCTATCATTACTACGAACAGACGACTTTCCCCATAATACATAAATTACAAACAACCCAACGGCATGGGAGATAGACTCTTGTGATTTTAAAGCCAAGACCTTCTGGTCTGCAGAAAGAATTTTACTGCTAAGTGAAATCAAATCCACATCCTGGTTCAGGCACCACTCAGGTTTGCTCCCTGGATGAGGGTAGATGCCCAAAGCAAGAAAAGAAACACAAGCTTCGGAAAGGAGGTGACCAAGGAAGGAGCTGGTATCGGAACTGACCAGTTCAGAAATGCTCAAGCAGGTAAAACACAGGAGTAGCAGGTTGGGGACAGAGGGGTGTGTGTGTGCAGGGCAGTGTATTCCTGGCTAAGGAAAGACAGCGCAAGCCCCACCAAAAATCAAACAAACGGAAAGTTTAGGTTGTCCCTGGGAATTCTCCTTTTCCCCATCAGGGACAAGCAGGGAACTGGCCTAAATTATCCAGACAGGCCAGTAAGCGCTCCGCCTCCTCCGCTCACAGCAAGGCCAGCTTGAGTCACAGCATCCCTCTGATGGTGGCATTGAGCAGGTGACACAACCTGTGACCTCTACAAGTGGCTCTTCCTCCCACCCCCATTTCCCGTTACTCTGCCTGTCTCTTTAGGCTTCAAAAACCTTGATTTCTGCACATAAGCAGCGGGAGGGGAGCCCAGCTGCATTTTAAAAGGCAGACAGGAGTCACTGGGCCTTAGTAAGTGTCCTTCTAGGACTTCAGAAAACTGCTCAAAACCACCACCCACAGCGACGCTGAAGTGAGTTGGAGTTTCCTTCAGCGACTACTTTGAAGGACCAGACACACCTGGGAATGCGCCTATTAGTTTCCTCACTTCTATGATAATGTCCCCCCAATAAATTCAACAAAAGGAAAAAATTACTAAAACACACACGCGCAAAGACCCAACAATGCTACCTCATATAAACTTCACATCCAGCTCCTGAGATGACCTATCAGCCAATGCCCACCTTATCAAATCCTCCTTAAAAACATCAGGGCACTAACACAGTGGCATGCTACACATATCTCCAGCAATATTCGCTTCTCTTGACCCAAAACTTTATATATCTAATACTACCACCCATGCATAGCTATCTTTCCCTGTAATTTTCAGTTTTATTTTATAATATTCTTTCTTAAAAAAAATAAAGGAGAAAACCCTTCAACCTCCCAAGTTATCTTTTAAGTATTAAAGGCTCCTTTTTTACCCTGACTATATGCCTGGCTTTGCTAACTTTAATCACAAAGTTTTGAGGGTAAGTTTCTGAAAGTTAAGCAGCTTACAGCTTCGGAATTATTTTATTAGCAAGTCAATTGTTTTTCCAAGACTTTAAAACTACAGCTAACAACAACAACAAAAAAAAATTATCCTTATCCCTATCAAAATGAACAGAAAGTTTAGACCAGGATGTAGTCTGCTTAGAAAGACAAAAACAAAAAACAAAACCTCCAAAGCCTGGTGGCTTCTTTACGCCCTGGAATGTGTCCTTTCCTTTCCGGCTTGCGGACCATAGCCTGTGTGTTGGAATGTGTAAGAAACGTGGATGAAACCCCTCCCCCTGTCTTGGCCCTAGAGTCTTTTTTCTTAATTACCTTCCCCCACCCCCCACCCCTTCTTGATAAAGAGGATCTGGGTTTGCTCCGAAGGCTCAGCCGTGAGTCTCCACTGCTTCGTGAGTGTCCTCGTCCCCGCAGACCTCCAAAACTTCACAAAGGGACGGTGTCTCTGGGAAAGTCTGTGTGTGACAAGCTGGCATGTACGATAAATACGGGGCAGAGTGGGGAGGACAGGAGGGTGGCGGTGCTGGCCCTGTCCCAGCGCACTCGGAGGCAGCATGTGGCCCTGTCTAGCAACCATAGGGCACTTGCTCTGAATCCCCCTGGGCGACCTGCGGACCAATCCACATTCCAATGCTTATTTATGGGAGACGGATATACCAGCAACAAATGGGTTTATGCAGATACATGTGATTCAGAAACGCTGGCAGCCCAGAGCGGTCTCTGGACGGTGCCTGGCCCCGACTGCTCTCCCAGCAACAGCCTCCCACTGAGAAAGACCCTGTGCCTGGCTCAGATCTGCCATTTGTGTCCAGTAACTCCATGCCCAAGACGACTCTCTTCGGAGGCTGAGTGATTTTTGCATCTTGATGGCCCTGTGGACACGGAGCCATTTCGCTGGTAACATCCTGAAGTGATACCCAGATTTCTTAACACCTATTTGTATGTTGGACTGATTGGCTTGGCTCTAAGACAAGCATTTAATGACATGCCAGTCAGTCCCAGCCCCACTTAAGTGTCCCCTCAGATGGGCCGGCTTAAAGAAGAATGACAGAAAATGTTCCTTAATAACTATGGTTTATCCATTCCTTTCAGATAGTAAGTGGCACGTTCTCACCTCATTTGCAGCTTTTAATCTCAAATGGACATTGCTTTTGAAATATCCTTTCTTTCTTTTTTCCTCCCTCAGGCTGCCACTTGAAAGTTGAAATCTAGCAAGAACGGTAATGGCCGGTGCCAGCTTTCTGAATTACAGGGTGACTGCCTGAGCTGATCCTAAAAAGCAAGTGTCTTTTTTATGCCGCATAAAAGGCTGAAATGTTTACATATCAAAAGGCTATAGGCCAATTTCTGTCAAAATTACACATGAAGTTAAGCAGTACAAGCAATTTATTTAAACACTAGTCATTGTAGAAAAATTCAAAACCATATGCTCTTTTAGCAGTTTTTACAAATGCATTTGACCCATGACTTGGCTAGACATACAAGCTTCATAATTTACTCTAAATTTCAAATCCCCTTGACGTTTAAATAAAAGATCTTCATTAATGAGGTTTACATGAATGAAAACTTTAGAAGCTGATATCGATTAGCGAGGGGCTTCGGGAACCGTCTGTGCCTTCGCTCTCATTTTCAAATGACTGACTTTGCTAATCATTTCAAGAGAAAGTTCCACTGAGAACAAATTATCGTCATTTGCATTCTGTGATTTGCAAAAGCAACGGTGCAGTCACTTTGAAACAAACTTTAGTAAATAGCTCCGCTGAAAGCGGATTTCTGCAACCCTGGCAACACGGAGCTTTTTTTTTATTTTTTTTTCCTTCCCCCTGATGCTTTGGGAACCCGTCGTTTTTCGACACCCTTTTCTTTATCCCCAGTGTTATGTTGAATTTTCCTAACACCTTGATTATTCCGTCCTCAGGGGCTCGGTGCGCGTATTTGGAATGTTGCAAAACTCCCCGCCGAACTCAGCGAGCGTCTCTCCCTCCGGCAGAATGCGGGGCCCCAGCCCTGGTGCGCGCTGCCCCTGAGTGGGGTGGCATTTCTGCCCCCACCCCCCTAATCTCACAGGGAAAATTCCCTGAGGCTACCGGAGGTGTCCTTGACGGAGCCGCACGGCCGTAGAGACAGTGTTGAGCACAAATTTGGAGGCGCTGGATTTTTTTTTTTTCTTCTAAACCCCAAATCCAAAGTCGAATGGCGCTGTCAAAACTGTGCGGGATCTGCGCGCCGCGCACGGGCGGCCGCCGGCCCTGAGCTCTGTCCCCGATGCCCCTGACCCTCTAAAGGGCCTCGCAGCAGGGGCTCCGCGCCTCTGCAAAGGACACGCCAGCTTCTTGCACAGGTCACGAAAAACCCTACTGAAACGCATCTGATTATGAACTCTGCTCTGTGACGGGGCAAGAGGCTGAAAGAATTAAGAAAGTTCCTGAAACCGTAAGAAGTTGGGGCCGCAGATGCATTTGTTAAAGAGCCACGCTGCGAGTGTGTGTGTGTGTGTGTGTGTGTGTGTGTGTGTGTGTGTGTGTGTGTAAGAGAGAGAGAGAGAGAGATGATAGCGGGCGACGCTTTTCTCCGAGATGAGAATATCTTGGGGCAGGAGGAGATACCCAAACACACGCGCTAAACTTGGACGCTCTGCTTGACATCAGAGAAGCAATTTAATCTACGTTCCATGAATCAATTTAGCGATGACCGCGGCGCAAAACAAAAAATCCCTGATGGATGCCGAACCGCAAATACACCTTATGCATGTAGAATCCGCTTATGTATTCTTTAATATCTTAAAAATGAGGGCTATTACCGGGGCGACTGAGTCCTCAGCAAACACATTTTCATGGACTTGCGCGTGGTGATTGCTTCGTGTGAAATCGTGTTTGGGTGATAATAGGGAAAATCAACGGTGTGTTTACTGCATCTCGGGTCTAAGCGCTCGCCAGCCGCCTGCGGCCGCTCCGGGTCCTCCCATGCTGAGCGGTGCGTGCGGGGCTGACAAACAATCGCGTAGCAACACGAGGTGGGCAATTTGCGTGCGTCGCATTTGTTATTCCAATAGTACCGGGCGACACGAGGCCGCTGATTGTTTGTTTAGCGCGTTTCGGACACTTGTGGGTTTCGGCCGGAGGCAGAGGTGGCCGCGCCCCTGACTGCCTTCGGCTCCTGCCTCCCTGCGGACACCGTGGAGCGCCTGGAGATCGAGGGGCAATCTGGGGTGGGGGGCCCACCGTGCCGCGGGTGAGCTCCTGGAGAGCTTGTTGAATAACTGGAGTAGGGTGACCTCGGGGTTCCTGTGACCTCTTCCCAGAAAGTCCGCTCTGCAAGAGAACAGAACTTTCGAACCCCTTTTCCTTTTCTTGGACCCAGCTGATGCCCGGACTCTACCCTTGGGTGGGGGTGGGGACAGCACACTCCTTTGTCCCAATGAAAAGGACTCAAAAATGCCCCTAAATCCAACCCCAGTCTCCTCGGCGAGCGGGTCACGATTACGCAGCCTCATTCAATGTTAGGGCTGCAGGAGACCCAACGAAGCCCGGCGTTGGTTCAGTTAGCTAGAACACCTTAGGCCGAGAGAGCAGGGGTGGTTTGCAGGAGGGGCAGCGTGCAGCCTGGAGCTCTGACTCGCGGCACGGTGCTCTTTCTCCCGGGGGTCCGCGGCGCAGGCGGAGGACGGCGGGAGAGCCAGGGTGAAGTCTAAACCGGATTCTTAAAAAGAGCAACGCACCAAGTGGAAGGAAGCCTGATGGCGTGCGCAGGGGAGGGTGCCTTACTCAAAAACTCGGAGGCGCTCTCAGACCTGCGGTGAAGTCTCGGTGCCGCGCTGGTGTGAGCACCTTTGCAGAAACCGACAGGGACTCCTTCCCGGTTTCCCGCGGCGCTCCTGCCTCTGGCAGGCTCCGCCGAGGTCTTAAAAGACCCAATCCCGCATCACCGCCGCCCGCGCCCTGCCACGAACACAAACGCAGCCAGAGTCCCCGCGGAAGTGCAGCCTCCAGTTGTCTTCCAGCAATTGTACCCGGGAAAGGTTGGGAGGAACGTGTGTGCCCGGAAACTGGAGGTTTTTAAGTCTGTACGAACGTGGGGAAATGCCTCTTTCCTTGGTTGGTAGGAGAGGGAAGGCGCTACGCTTCCTTACCTTACCTGACCTGCCTCTCTGAAGGGAAGGACACACGCCTTCCTCTGCGAGCGGTGTGTGTTGTAAAAACCCACCCTGTCCCCAAATGGGGTCCCATCTCCGTCCTGCCCTAATCTCTGCCCTACAATCGCTGCTTAGTTCGCTCAGCGCTTAAAAAAAAAAGAAGCAAGGCTCTCAGGCCACCAGCGGGTGGGCGTGAGGGCCCCACGGTCCGTACCCGGAGGCCTACGTGGAGGAAGCGCCGCCGCCTAGCTTCTCAGGGCCACTTTTGCGCGCCGCCAGAGTTCTGCGCTCTGACCCGGGGACAGCAATTGACCAGTGCCCTTTCCCCTTTGCCCCAGCGCCGAGGAGGAGGCAGCCCACATACTTAGACCTAGTACGGCGACTTCAGGCTACCCTGCGAGGACCTGTTAGTTAACCAGGGAGAAACAGGGGGAAATGGGCATGAGTTAAAGGCGGCCCTCTTTTGGAAAACCTGGCCTCTCGGCCCTCCGCTGTCTGGCCTGGGCCGGCATTGCTCCTTCCACTGGAGTGACTGGAGTGGCCGGAATGAAGGGCCGAGATCGGACAGCTCTGCAAGACCCGGCCTTGCGCGGAGCCCGCAGGACCTCGGGGTCTCCTTTCGTTCCGCGCGCACCGTCTCCTACCTTCTCGCAGGGCGCTTGGCCGCCTGCGCGCCATCGTGGGCTGGATGCGTCTCCAGAGGCTCTGGCGGGCGGGGAGTGCCACGCAGAGGATCCCGCAAATCACAGCGGCCGCCTGCGGAGAGCAGAGCTGGCCTGCCGAGGCACGGAGAGCCCAGGCTAGGCCTGAGGAGTGAAGGACGGCTTAGGGGCCTGTCCCAATCAGAGAGCCGACAAGTCGGAAGGGGGAAATGCGACTTAATTGTTGGAGGGAGGGGGGGGGGGGATCCCCAAAGCCTCATTTTTTGGTTAAAACAAAAAGAGTTTGGAGGGAGACACCTTATCTCCAAAAATCATGATTTTAAAAAGAAAAGAGAAAACACGAAACCTACCGACACCCATGCAGGAAACAGCTGGAAACATCGGCTCAGAACGCTACTTTGGATGGCCGGTTTAAAACAGTGGCTGATTTGGGTTTCTGTTGTGTAAGGCCTAGGGACTGACTGCTGTGGGAGTTTTCAAACTCGGAGTGACTGCAAAAAAATAAATATACATAAATATTTAAAGAAGCACAATACATCTCTTTCACCGTTTTTGCCTTTACAAATTTTGGCCTGTGCAAAAACAAAAGGGTTGGGAGTGATGGTTAACCAATATTCCATCAGGGGGGAAATCTCAAGATAAAATAAAATAATAAAATGGAGGAGCAATTAGGCAGTGAGTGCACTGGCGCCCGGACGAAGAGCGGAATTTTCAATCCTTCCTGCGGCCGACGCAGCCCCTCACATTTTCTAAAAACAAAACAAATTCGAAGAGGAAAAAAAGAAAAGTAGCCCCAAAGTAAAATCGGCCACAATGAATTTGAGCTTCTTGCGGAGGAAATCGCACCCAATAATAGGACCCAATCTGAGGGGAAAGGGTGGGGGCGGAGAGGTCGGGCGGAGGGAGTTGTTAACTGCGGCTACACAATGGAATTAATGAGATTAACCAGGGCAATTAGGACGCCCGCCCCGCTCCGCCAGTCCGCCGCGGGGCCGCTGAATGGAAAAGATTAGGTTAATTTCATTAATTCACAATCCACAATCTCTTTTCAGGCCCTGTAACCCCCTCCCCTTGGCACCTCTCCCCCTCCCCCCACGCTAAAGGCCCCCCACCCAAAGGAAGAGAAAGGGCCAAATCTGGTTCTGTTTGTCATCTGCATATTACCAGGAACTAAATCCAGGATGACGTCGACTCAGTATAAAACCAACAAGAGGTTCAGTTGGGCTAAACTCCGTCCTACCCGCGGGTTGAGTTCAGCGAGCGCGGCGGCGAGGGGAGGGCAGGAGGAGGGAGAGCGGACGCAGGGGGCGGGGAGGGGAGAGGGGCCGCGCGCTCGCCGGCGCTCTCTTTCGGTTTGGTCCGGCTCAGGAGGAGAGTGGACCCCCCCACTTTGCGGCTCTTTCCTCGGCGCGTCCCCGCCGCCTCCCGGTCCCGGCGCGGGGCTCGGGGATGCCCGCCAGCATGTTCAGCATCGACAACATCCTGGCCGCTCGGCCGCGCTGCAAGGACTCGGTGCTGCCGGTGGCTCCCAGCGCCGCGGCTCCCGTCGTCTTTCCGGCCCTGCACGGGGACTCGCTCTACGGCGCCAGCGGCGCTGCCTCCTCGGACTATGGCGCCTTCTACCCGCGCCCTGTGGCCCCCAGCGGCGCAGGCCTCCCGGCCGCGGTCGGTGGCTCCCGCCTGGGCTATAACAATTACTTCTACGGACAGCTGCACGTGCAGGCGGCGCCCGTGGGCCCGGCCTGCTGCGGGGCCGTGCCGCCGTTGGGCGCCCAGCAGTGCTCCTGCGTCCCAACGCCCCCAGGTAGGGTCGCGCTCGCTCGGGCCTTCGCCGCCGGCCGCGGTCCGCAGCCTCTGGGGCGTGAGCGGGTGGTGGCGCTAACTTTCTTCACTTTGCACAAAGTTTTCTCCTCTTGCAAATCTGGATCCCCCCACCCCCACCCCCGCTTTTGCGGATAGGGCGCAGGGGTTTGCACACTCGCTGCAAACTTTATGCTGAAGTTAGCGGAAACGGTAACTCCGTGCCTGCATAAGGAAACTTAGACTTTTAGGGTTCTCTAACGGGCTTTGGAAGTGTGCGGGTGGACGCCGGGGCACCCTCCCCCATTTCCCTGCACCCTCGGTTTCTGTGCACCTCCAATTTCCAGCATCCCCTCGTAGACGATTTTAAAGTTGGAGTGGTTGCGGCCGACGTGTGCGCCGTGGCAAGGGAAGTGGCTGATCGTGCGCTCTACTCTGTTGTAGGCTATGAGGGCCCCGGCTCGGTGCTGGTGTCCCCGGTGCCGCACCAGATGCTGCCCTACATGAACGTGGGCACGCTGTCGCGCACCGAGCTGCAGCTCCTCAACCAGCTGCACTGCCGGCGAAAGCGGCGGCACCGCACCATCTTCACCGACGAGCAGCTGGAAGCGCTCGAGAACCTCTTCCAAGAGACCAAGTACCCAGATGTGGGCACCCGCGAGCAGCTGGCCCGGAAGGTGCACCTCCGGGAGGAGAAAGTGGAGGTAGGAGCCAAGGCCCTTCCCAAATATCAGGCCCCCCGCCGGCTTTGCCCGGCCCTCCTTGAGGTCTCCCTGCACCTAAAAACATCCCAGTGGCGGCCCGGAGGCTGCTGGAGGGCGCTTTAGGCCCAGGAAGTTGGAGGAAAATGCGGAAGCGGGAGCGAGTCTCCTTTCTTTTTTGTTGGTGCGAGCGCGGGGCATCCCCGGGTCCGAGCCACACTGAGCCGCCGGGTGCCCCGGCACTGGGGCAGCGCGCCTTTGATTTTAACCGTTGTTGTGTCCTCCTTGCGCAACAGGTCTGGTTTAAAAACCGCCGGGCCAAATGGAGGCGGCAGAAGCGGTCCTCGTCAGAGGAGTCGGAAAACGCAGAGAAGTGGAACAAGGCGTCGTCCAAGGCGTCGCCGGAGAAGAGGGAAGAGGAAGGTAAAAGCGATTTGGACTCGGACAGCTGACGGCCGCAGGCCGGCCGGGGCACTTGCCTAACTCGAAGGACTTGCACAGACGGACGATGCTACTTTCTTGCACACGCGCTGCCTTGCGGGAGGGGTCGAGAAAGCAGAAAGAGGAGCTGTAAATAGTGTACAGAGCCGGGAGGGCCCGCGCCTGGGGCCGGGGCTGCCACCCGGCCGCAGAGGCCGCCGCCGCCGGCGCCTGGTTCCCCGCCGTAGTATTTATAGTTAAGTTAACGGTGACGGTACAATAAAGTGATGGCGACGTAGCCGGGCCACATTCTGTATTTCGTACCTCTTCAGCACCGCCGTCTGAGGCCCAGGAAAGAAATCTATTTAATCTAGTTTCGGAAGAAAAATGGGGCAGCTCTGACCTGTCCAGAGAGAGAGATTCTGGGTACGAATCAGTCACAGGGCGGGTGTTCTGGTTTGATAGTCCACTTGGTCTCTGGTCTCCAGGAAGGAGTGAAGAATGTGGGGGTTTTGGGGAGCGGGGTGAAGCAATGCCCAGGAGAGGGGCACCCCGGGGCTCCTGTCCTTGCCAGGCCCTCGGGGACGAGGGCTCTCCCTCCTTGCTGCAGACAGGAGGAGGTATCCGGGCAGCAGACTCCACCCCGGAGCTGGGAAAACCTGGGAACCTCTAGGGAGCCGGGAGCCGCTCCCGGCTGCTCTCCAGGCCCTGCTCCTGCGAAGTCCCCAGACCTGAGGTGGAGGGTTCCCCGGTGTAATTAGGCAGTCCGAAAGCTCTCTCTCCCTACGTTTTCCTGGGTATTTCGTGGTCCCTACGGCTGCCCACCTCCTCCAGGGCAAGCGCTACTGCCCCACAACTCCCGCTGTGCGCTGCTCTCTCCCACCTGGTGGCCGGATCTGCGTGCCCCAGGGCACAGTACAGACCTCAGTGGTGCCGGGCCCTTCCTGCCTCCCCCTAAGCATGTGGTCCCAGCGATCTGTAGGCCAACCAGACCCGAGAGCGCACTGGCTGCTGAGTCGGTGGGAGGCCGGGAGTGCAGAGCCTCCTGTTCTCTCGCTCAAACTGGCTGTCTCCTGTCTGCATAAACTGGGGCCAGAGGCGGAGTGCCGGGAGCCCGCCCGCCGGTGTGCTGGGCCTCGCCCAGAGGAGGCCTGAAGAAGCTTCCCTGGGTAACTGATAAGCGCTTGGGATAGGACCCAAGACTAGAGCATACCTTCTGTATGGTTTCCAGGACCATGCGCCGGGGGAGGGCAGTAGGAGAGGCCAAGGACCAGCAGAAATGGCTTTTAGTGCATTAAACTTTATAGATTTTTGCATTAAATCCATTTTATAAACAAGGAAGCTAAGACCCAGAGCTTCCCTGCTTGGCTGATTTATCTGCTGCCCCAGAGTAGGGGAGCCCAGGCTTCCCTGGCTGCCTCCCCATTTGGTGTAAGGACCCTCCAGGGGAAGGCTGGGCCTGGGTTGGCTGTGGAACACACTGCACACAAGGTAACAGCTTTTTACAAGAAGCAGTATTTTTTACAGCTTCTTATACATTTAAAAGGTGCTCTTGGAGCAGATGCAATATGGAGAGACTCCCAATCAGGCCTTTTTAGTGAGGAGTATTCCTAGACCAAAGGAGGAGACGGCAGATTGCAGACCAGGTCTGCCTCCAGGGGCAAGATCACCTTGGTTCCTATCCAGACTCCATCATTTGTGACCTTGGACCAATTACTTAACCTCTCTGCTCCTTGCTTTCCATAACGATAAAATGGGCACGGTAATAGTATCTGCTCTTCAGGTCTGGGCATCAAAGACACTAACTGGTGCAACATGGGGCCTGGCACAGGGGAATCCTTCACTGTGGTTACTAAGGTTTTTAAATGTTTGTCGATTCTAGGGAAAGAGAGAGGGAGAGAGACACATGAGTGTGAGAAACATCAATTGGGTGCCTCCCATTCACGCCTCAAGTGGGGATTGAACCCACAACCTAGGGATGTGCCCTGACTAGGAATTGAACCCCCAAACTCTTGGAGTATGGGACGATGCTCCAACCAACTGAGCCACCCTGGGGACAGGGCTGTTTTTTAAAAAATGTAACGATGTATATTGCGTCAGACCAGCACTTCAGGATTTGTATACGCGATCTCATTTTCCTTTTCAAGAACTCCGAGATGGGGGATGTTTTCCCCATTTTACAGAGGAGGAAATGAAGGCTCAGAAAGGTTAAATAATTTAACAACACGCAGCTCGCAAGCAATAGGGGACACCGTCTTCGGCCCTCTAGGTCTTATACCATAATTGGAAATGTTTCCACGACCGCCACTGCTGGTGGGAAATAGTCGAAGAAGCCAACACCTTAATTTCAAGTGGTTATCAGCACACCGCCCCCCAGATTCAGGCTTCCAGGGGGAGAGCCTTGCCTGCTGTGCCCTTGTCCCTCATCGCTGCTCCTGGGGGCTGTGCCCCGTCTCATTGGAAAGCAGTGAGCCTGCGGGGGTGTCCAGGATGAGCCTTCACTTCCCTTTAGTTCTCTATTCTAGAACATTCTAATGTGGGACAGAGTGGCATCATCATTCCACCCTGAGAGATTTGACCTCTTCAGAACTCTATAAACTCCTTTGTGTCTCTTTGTCCATAATTTGCCCTCAGACCCCCTCTACGAGAGGATCTTTTATTTATTACTTTAAAAAAAATAGGCATTTGTCTAGTCTGGAGAGGGGTCCATGGCAAGTGACAGGGAGAGGGGGACTGAGGGAAGAGCAGTTTCTCAGACGCCTCTGCCAGGAACACTGGGGCGGGGGTGAGGGGTACCAGGAGGCTCCAAGAAAGGGAAGAGCTGCTCCCTGCTTGGCCCAGGAAGGCTGGAGGTGGCAAGTGAAGGCTCTCTGCCTGTCCACGTGGGCCACACCAGGGGCCCCCTGGAAGTATCAGCCCAGCTTACAGGAAATAAACAGAGTAAACATCTGGAGTGAAGGGAGAAATGTCAGCCCGGCCTGTCTAATTACAGTCCACCCATCTCTCTTCTGCATTCCCCCGTCAGTGGTGGGGCTCCAGCCTGTGTCGTGGCCTGGCTGCTGGAGTCAGCGAGGGCCAGATGGTGGCAGGAGCAGAAGGCACGTGGCCCTCAAGAGCTGTCTCTGGGCCTTGCGACTGTGCACATTCGGGTCAGGGTGTTGGAAAGTGGTGTGTGCACATGTTCCAACGGGCAAGGTGTAAGCCAGAAGACGCCTGAGTGGTTTCCACCGCTGAAACCGAGGGTGCTCCCCCACTTCACGGTTGAGCAAACCAAGGCACAAAGGTAACACGGGGCCCAAATGAGAACTGTCATCTGCAAGGGACAAGGCTCTTGTGACTTCCGTGAGCCAGGCTGCCTCATAGAACCCAGACTGGTGTTTTTGGTGGCAATATGGCTATGTGTAGAAGTTCACCAACAGTGCCTGACCGCACTAGTGAATGCAGTTGCCCCCGGGGAACCCATCTACCGGGAAGTGCCAGACAAAGGACGGTAACGACAGCTATGACCCCTAACATTGGTCGCACTTTCCACTGCAAGGGCCTTCCACACACCTCGGGTCCTTAGGAGCTGGGGATCGTAGCCATTTTGCTGATGGGAAGCAGAGACTCAGACCAAAGGCCTTGCCCCAGACGCTTAGGAAATGGCAGGCCCTGAACTCCTACACCTTAGCAGACTCCACACACCTCTTGGGGTGGTGGCAAGGTGTGGGGTAACAGCTTCCAGGTGCTCCAGGTCACCTGAGCCAAGTAAGGACATGTGCAGTGTAGGGGAGGACCCGGATTCTCTGATTCTGCATAAGCGGCACAGAGGGTGAGTTCTTCTTGGTCTTAGCCGTGGGCTGTGTGTCAGGGACGGGGGGTGGGGGGGAGGGTTGAACGAGGCTTTACAAACCACACCCACGAAGAGCATAGCTCAACGACAGTTCTTCAATCAAGTTGCCTGTCACCAACTTTTGAGCTCGGAGCTAACGTTTGAGCCTGTGTGAAGGGTGTCGTTTGAAGGCTGCGTGTGAGAAGGGAACTGGCTAACTCTTCTTCCCTTTGGGTGTGGGGGGGGGGAGATGGGGCCAGGAGGTAGGGCTGGCAGGGGCTCGTCTTCTGAATTAGAGGAGGTTTTGAGAGACTCAAGTAGAATAGTTTAGGCACCCCAATATCTTTGGGTCTCTATGGCAGGTTCCCCAGATTCAGTTTTGCTCACTGCACACCCAGTCTGGTCGCCTCCGTAAGTGGAATGGAGGAAGTCCAAAGGGCGAGGGGACGTCGGGGTGGCTGGCGGTTAAGCCCCACAGGTCCACGCCTCGCCGAGTGACCTGGGAAAGTTCCCTTCCTCACCGGTGCGATGTTGAGCGGAGGATTCCAGATAACTGAGAACCCAAACAGAGCATCTGCACCTGGATGCATTCGTGCTTTGAAAAACACCCTCAAATTGGCTGGGTAGTGTCCTGCATAAGGTCACTGGAATTAGGAGTTAAGGAACATACCTTGTTTCTAATTGTTGTTGGTTTAGGAGTTTACGCATGACCCCAGGACACAAACTCTGAGGAAATTGAAGGCGATTGCTGTGGATTTAAGACAAGGAAGCATCTGATAAGGTGTAATAGGTTGCAATCTCCCTACTGGGTTTAGGACAAGGGTATCTACAGTGAAGAAGAAGAGAATTTGGAGTGGATTTCAATTCTATTTCCAAGCTTCGCCAAATGGCCTTGACAGGTTTTTTGTTGTTTTGTTTTTCAAAGTAAAACGAAAACAACACAGTAGCCAGTGCAGAGCTCCTTGGGAATTCTGGAAGAAAAGGACCCAGCGAAGTTTTGCCAGTTGGGGCCACTGGCTGGGGGAATGTGGGGCGTCCCAGGGGCCCTTCCTAGAGCTATGTGACAACGTGGAAGGCCTCTGCCGGTCACGGCTTCGTGTTAAATCTGGGAAAAATAAGAAGCCGTTGTCTTCGCAGTAAATATGACCCACGGAGCAAACAGGGTGAATTATGGCGTGCTGCGGTATTTTAAAGTGGGTCTGTAATTTCTGGACTCCGTTTTCTCATTTGTTCTCTCGTGTCCAGCCCTGGGAAGCGTCACTGAAGAGAGAACCTAAGAATTCCTCTCCCAACTTCCCTCTTTTGTTAGTTCAGTCCACTGATTCCTTCAGTTTTCCTGATTTTGTGGTCCTCCAGAGTCTGCTGACTAAATCCAGTGGCCAGACTTAGATGAGTGAGTTGCATTCGCCACCATCCCCCGCCCCCACTCCCCCCACCCCCGCATCCTGGTGGATACCCTGTCCCTTAATCTGAGCAGATTTATAGAAGCGGTAATTAGCTAAATCATTTTAGCCATGATGGACTGAGCTTACCCTTTCCTCACTGATTTACTAGTTGAATCATGCCAAGCACAGGAAACACTGCCACCCTGGTGCATTATGGGTGTGGCTGCCCCTGGAAAGAGCCACCTCAGGTTAAGGGGACAGATTCTCCTTGGTGACCTTAGGAAGGCTGAGCTCTGCTCCCAGAACTCGGAACTCACACATGGTAACCTGTTAAAAATTTGAAGGCGGGTGAAGAGTGGGACAGAAATATCTTAAACATAAGAATTTTAGCCTTGGCTCGTGTGGCTAAAGTGGACTGAGGGCCAGCCTGCGAACTGAAAGGTCACTGGTTCGATTCCCTGTCAGGGCACATACCTGAGTTGTGGGCCAGGTCCTTAGTTGGGAGCATGTGAGAGGCAGCCGATCGATGTATATCTCTTGCACATTGCTGTTTCTCTCCCTCTCTCGCCCCCTTCCTCTCTCTAAATAAATAAAATAAAATCTTTAAAACAATAAGAATTTTTTTCAAAGAAAAGACCCATGTTGTCCAGCAGCCTGCGGTGAGAAACACGGTGTGCCACCGGTGTGGCATCGCCAAGAGGCTGCACATAGCTGGTGGGGGGAGGGTCCCATGGGGGGGGCTCCCCCCATGCTGCAGGGAGAATGGACACACTGGGGAGGGCATCCCTCCTGAGAAGGGGGGCTCGTAGGGGGTGGACACACCAGCCAGCGAGGGGCTCACTGCAGAGGCAGCCTGGGGGCTGGCGTGCCCTGCGTCGCCCTGATGGTGTTTGACCAGCCGGCCTCCCTGTGACGGCGTCTGCTTTAATGGTGTCCCAAGCCAACTGTTGACATCACCCGGCAAGGCAAAGAGATGTTTCTTCCCAGATGCAGTATGATTAATTCTCCTTTGAAAATCCTCAAAGTGCTAACTCTGGGACCAGAAAAACAAAACTGTGCTGCCCCGAGAAGCAGGGAGGCCCGAAGCATTCGAGACGTGCCCTTCTGCAAGCGAGGCTCCGGCCTCCGGGAAGTCGGCCTCCCAGCTGGTGGTTTCCTCTGAAGATGTTCCTGCGAAGGCCAGATGGCTGGGACATTACGGGGCATGTGCGTGTTCAATGTGGTTTTGTGTTTGAGGAATAAATATTTAAATCTGAATCCAAGAGAATCACTTTCTACTGAAGTGGGCAGGCATGGAAAGCCGGGTGTAGGTGCTAATATTTGCCCCAACCCTAAACGCTACCCCAGCATGCGAGGTTCCTGCCACACTCGGAACCTTTCGAGAGCTTGTCCCCTCTGCCCTGGGGTAGGACGCCAGGAGCACGGTGGTGCCTCCACTGTTTCAGGGTTGGTGTTTTTCTCTTGCGGCTGCTTTTGCTGCAAAAGACTCCAGACTTGCACGGGCTGGAACAGAGACCCTTGTACTCAGCCTGATGACACGCTGGGTTTTGTTTCAGTTTTGGCCTCTGTGGCCTGGATTCTGATACAAGTGTGAGTGGAAGAAAACTTAACCCTTTTCTTGACTGCGGTTAAAGCTCTGGAAAGATCGTGGGTCTTTACGATTTATTTTTGTCATTAAGGAAGATGTTTGTATGTAAATTTTTGAGTGTTTTTTAAGAAGGAGGAGTAATTTCTGCATTGCTTGGAGGGTGTCATAAAATATGGATTTTAACATTATTTGGGGATTGACGGTTTTATGATCCTTTTCCTGGGTGTGTTCTTATCTAATCCCTTCTAAGCCTTATGAGCCAGGGTGGTTACTGTCATCTTGTTACATGACCTTGGCTACAGCAACAGAATTTGCCCTGCATCAGGCACTGCTCTGAGTGCGTTACCTTCTGTGGTTCATTTAATCTGGCCAGTGCCCCTGTGAAATTGGCTTTATGGTCCCCATTGTGCAGAAGGTGAAATGATATGTCCATTGAAAGCAGGGTTGAATCTTAGACTTCGAATCCAGTGCTCTTTCTTCACTCCCAGACCATCTCCCTGAGTAAGGACCAGCCAGGGGGTCTGGGACCAAATCTCAGCCTGGCCACCGGCAGGCAGCATCACCTTTGAACTGCCCACTCCTTTCCAATGTGGGAGGAACGTGTCCCTGCAACATGTGACAATTATGTGGGGTTTTGCAAACGCACGTGATGAATCAAGGTAAATCTCTCAACACATTGAAAATAGTCAGGAGCACACAGCGTGTTTATCGATGGCCTCCAACAAGAGTAATAAGAACAATGGCCTCCGTTCAGGTCACAGACATTAACAGGATGCCCAGTCTGCGCCAGGTACTGTTCTAGGTGCAGGGGACACAGCCTCTGCCCTCCTGGAGTTTGATGCTGTGTGGGGGCAGACAGTCCGCCTCCCAGTAGACAGGCTGTGGTTTGAGACCTTGCAAGGGCTGAGATGAAAACCAAGTCCACCGAGGAGGCCGAGGGTGCTGGGGAGAATTTGGAATAATTTACAATGTGGTCGAAGGTCCATGTGGCAAGGGGAGTAAATGTCACCTCAAGGAATCCTCCAGAGCGGGGATGATGGGCTCTGCCTGTTTTGTCAATAAAGCTTTATTAGAACACAGCCGTGCCTGTTTAAGCGTTGTCTGTGATTACTTTCCCCCTCTAACGGCAGAGTGGAGTCGCTCATTGCAATAGAGACTTTAGGGACCGCAAAACTGAGAATATTTATTATCTGGCCTTTCACAGAAAAAGTTTGCAGACCCCTGGTCTAAAGTTTAGCGTTTAGGCCAGAAATGGAGGCTGTAGCTAGTGAGGGAGGGGGCTGGGATGTACGCCCATTTGCCTAATGCCCCATTTCCTTTCTCTGTGGGCTTAGCGGTGTTAGCCCCTGCCCTGCGGCAATAGGGTGGGAGTGGGGCTGGTTATGGAAGCCCAATATCTATATTCTGACACCTGACACCTGAGAGCTGCTCTCTCGGTGATGTAGTCTGCACCTACAAGAAACAATTTCTGAATAATGGAAAACAGGATATCAAAAAGTGCTCAATTATGTGACATTGACTAGGAGACGAAGAGGAAAGATGGCTGCAACCCCAGAAGGCTTCCTGGAGGAGGTGGTAGTTGCAGGTGGGTTAGCATTTGGCCAGCAAGGAGGCCCCATTCATCAGACCAGAGAGGAGGCTGCCTGGCTGTCACACCCTAGCATCCCTCTGTCCCAGTTAGCTCCCTCTGCTCATCCAACACTCACCAGCCGCTGCTGAGTGCCAGGCCCTGTGCTCAGCAGGGCCATAAACATGAATAGAACAGTGTCTGTCCTCAGGCACGTGGATTAGGCTGACCCCATACTAAATGGCCAGTGTTGAGGTGGAGGACGGGGGACCCTGTGACAGGCTGTGGTTGCCAGAGGAGGGGCCCCAGGCTTTTGGGGGTGGATCACTGGAGCCATGTGGTTTGAAGCACCTGGTGATGGGCGGGGGGAGCAGGAAGATGGAACAGCTTGAACAGAGGCTTCGAGGTGAGAGGACAGGGTGTGAGGGAGAAACACCAGGATGGGGTTTTGCTGGGCAAAGGCTGAAAACATCGAAGGCAGGAACTTGGTGGGAATCCGCAGTCTGGCACTGAGCTCACTGTTTTAAAACCAACCTACGGCATCGGCTCCCTCCCCTCCCAGATGTCAGAAGATAGTCCCATGGATGACCAGCGTCCCCCTAACACGGCATTCACAGCCACTGTCAGCCACAGGCCTTTCTGGCCGAGAGAGGCTGTGGGGGCCCTATCTCAGCAGCATCTGCTTAGTGTCCTTTCCATCTGCTATTACAGAAGGAGAGGAAAACATCTCGGAGCCTTCTGCAGAGAAGATTTTTTTTTTTTAATTTGGAATGGGTTTTAAAATAGTGATTTGTGGCTGGTAGTCGAATTCATCAAAGTGATTTTTCCAGATGCTGTAGTCCTTGGGCAGCTGACACATTAAGGCCCCCCGCCCCCCCACCATGTTCTAAGTTTCTCTGCAGCCTTAAGCATCAACCCTTCCTCACTGTGACTGGCTGAGGCATGCGTGCGGCATCTTGCAGCTTACAGAACCTGTCTCTACAAAAACCAGGAGATGTGACCATAGCAGGGACTGTTCTTTCCACTTTAAAGAGATCAGAGAGGTCAAGCTGCTTTCTTAAGGTCACACAGCCACAGCAGATGAGTGGAAGGGCAGAAGTCTTCCAAACCCTGACACTTTCCTTTCATTTCTGCTTTTGTCTCAAGAGTACAACTGCTCTTCCTGGATGTGACAGCCTGTTTGTTTCAGCATCAAGTGAGCCCAAAAGGCATGCTCTTCCTCGTGACCAGATTCTCCAAATGCTACTTACTCCAGGAAGCCTTCTTGGATCACTCCAGCCTTTCTTGAGCCTCAGAGACTTTAGCCTGATCTCTTGGGGTCTCCAGGAGTTGTAAAGATTCTTGGACACGCCTGGAGTTCACATGTCCCCCTGCTGAAATGAGTCAAGCTTCATGTCTGCCAGTGACCATGAAATTCTGATGCTTCAAGGAGCAGATCTGCTCCAAATACCTGCTGCCCCCACCCGCCCCCACCTCTGTACAGAGTTCCGTGGCACGGGAATGGCGTCCCTCTCACAACCCCTTGACAGGGGAGTTGGCTCTCTTTATAACCTCTGGCAAAAGGCAAACCTGGGGGAGTTCTCTTAACTCACCAGCATGGATTCACTTTTAAGCTGTTTTGTCTCTGGGACGGGACGCGGGTCAGTTTTGACAATGAAGACAGTACGTGCTTGTAAAGCCCTTGGCTGTCTGAGAGTGATTTTTGCACGCAGCCTGTCATTGGGTCCCCAGTACCTCCCTTTGGGACAAGTGTTCCTTTCCCCAGTACCCGTGGGAGGGGTACGGCCCTCGAGGCTCAGGCTGTGAGTGAGAACAGAATGGAGTGAGGGGCGGGTAGGGTCCCTGAGAGGCTCTAGCGTCGGAAGGTCACGCAGGGGCTGCAGCTGGACGGAGGCAGCCATCTCTCAGCCGTCTCTCTTCTCCCGCTGACCTTTCTTCTGGATGAGGCAGCCCAAGAACAGCTACTCGATGCTGCTCGCCTCCGCCCTGCTCTCCAGGCCCAGGGGAAGTGCTCTTGTGGGCGGGTGGGAGCCAGACCCTTCTCTGAGCTCAGCAGTGGGGAGGTGGCGCTGCTCTGAGCCCAGGAGTGAAGGACAGGAACGGGTTCTCCCCAACTGCTAGTTTGCTTTTCCAGAGGGGGCTTTGAGGGCAACTGTGGCCTAAGATACAGGGCTGGGCACCCCGCGATGCAGGCCAGGAGTGCATCCTCTGATGCACTCTGCAACTTGGGCCCTGGCCGCATGGGCCCCACGGCCTGGGCTTCAGCTCTCTCACTGCCGATAGTGCAGAGTTAGGCTTCCCATGAGGACTGAGCCTGGGGGTGGGGAGGGACAGGGCAGAGAGAGAACTCAATCAACCATCAGAAGTTAGGCCTCTGCCACTTCCTGACTCAGTGACCCTTCGCTGCCACACTCAACCTCTGGGCCTCAGTTTCCCCATCTTTGGGGAGAGTCGTGAATCCTGCCTTGGCGACCTGTCAGGGATGTTGAGAGGCTCACATAGGTTGATGGATGTGAAGGTGCTCGGTGGCTGTCCCATGGTCACATGTTGGTGTCCCCTTGGCTGGAGGACTTTGGACTCTACTTGGCAATGCTCAGCTCTGACATCCTGACTTCTGTTTCCTGGCCTCTCCCATAGCCAGGGTGCCTCCTGGAACAGGGGCCAGTATGTTTTCCACCAGCCTGGTCACTGGTCTGGCCCGAGACATGTGGCTTCTGCCATGTGTTAGGTAGCTCCTTGCTGGGAGGGGCTGTGAATGCTGCAGACTTTGGGATTTCACTGAATGATTGGGCTCAGGCAATGTGACCAGGTGTTTGGGTTGCCAGGGGACCTAAGGGCATTATGATCACCCTGCCCAGACCCATACATGTCCCCCGAGATAAAATCCTATTGCTACAGACCCCGAAGAACTGTCGCTTCCTGGATTGTGCTGGGGTTTGTCACCGTAGCTCCTGCTGTGGTCACCAGGCGGCAGTTGGGGCTTACAGAGCTTTATTGCCATTACCAGGAGGTCTGATTCCACCTCCCACTGGCCCTGGCATTGGACAGGCTCCATTCTCCTTCTGGCACTGCCAGGCGTGAGCTTCATGACCTTCAGCCAGTCGCCTGACCTTTCTGAGCTTCACGCTCTTCCTCTGGAGAGACGGAATGAATGTAACACACATTCCCCAGTGCCTACGAGGAGAAACCCTCAAGAAGAGGGGGGTGTTGTCGTTAGAAACTTTGTGTTACTGCATTATTTGCTCCTTATGATTTTACCTGTTCATTGATCTAAGATTAGGAATTGAACTAGTAGGGGATGGGGAGGTGTATCAGTTACCCTAAACGTAATGACTTCAAACACCAGGAATTCATTCTCTCACAGTTATGGAGGCCAGAAGTTCGACGTCAAGGTGCTGGCAGAGGCCTGTGCCCTCTGGGGTCCTAGGGAGATTCAGTTCCTTGCCACTTTCAGCATCAGGGGCTCTAGGCGGTCCCTGGCTGGTGGTGCATCACCCCAATCTCTGTCTCCATTTTCACGTGACTGTCTCCCCTGTGCCTGTGTGCATCAGATCTCCTTCTGCTTTTCTCCTATAAAGACACTTGTCATTGGATTTACATCCAGGATGATGTCCTCTTGGGATCCGTAACTCAGTTTCATCCGCAAAGGCCCCTTTCTCAAATAAGGCCACATCCACTGGCTCCCAGGGTTACGATGTGGCCCACCATGGATCCCACTACAGGAGGTGAGGAAAAGGAAGGAATGGCTGTGATCCTATTTCTCAGCAGAGTATGGGATGCTTCCCCTGCGTGAGCTCCTGAGACGTCCCCCTGTGGCATTCGCCCTACAGTCGTGCCTAGGTGGCCTACACGTACTGATGATGCTTTGGGGTCTGACAGCTGTCCCTTGGCACCTGCCGGGTGGGCTGCAAGTGCCAGGGAGACAAACCCTGGAAATAGCAAGTGACAGACAGGACTGAAGGCCCTGCTCCCCGTTTCAGTCACCTCTGGCTGCCATAACTAGATGCCATGGATGGGGTGGCTTCAAGAACACACAGTTATTTCCTCACACAGCTGGAGACTGGAAGTCCAAGGTCAAGGTGCTGGCAGGTTGATTTCTTGGCTTGCAGGCAGCTACCCCCCTCACTCCTTGTCCTCACGCGGTCTCTTCTCTGGGTACCCACTTCCTCTGCTTGTAAGGACACTAACCCCGTGAGACCAGGGTCCCACCCCTATGACTTCCCTGAGCCTTAGTTACCTCCTTAAAGGCATGATGTCAAAATACATGGGGGAGTTGGGGTGTCAATATGTAAATTCGGAGGGGACACATTTCAGTCCATAACACCGCCTCTGGTCAGCTTCACGTGTGGACCACGGTTTTGCCAGATCTGGCCCACAGGTGTTGGATCACATGATTTTCCCTGGTTCTGTTAATCATCACTGCCCATCAGAGCTTCAGCCATCAGCGCGGTCTTCACGGGCCTCCACCTGATAATGCCACTAGAGACAGCCCCCACTCACACTGCAGGCCATGCAGGGGCAGGGACAGACATTTCACACTACGTGTCCAGGCCACACTTCACCCTCCCCCAAAAAGTGGGGACAACTATTTGTTCCCTTTGACTGATGAGGGGCCTGAAACTCAGAGCTGGGAGATCCCCCACTGGGAAGTGTCCCAGGCTGGGGGCGGGGAGGACGCCGTGAAACCACACCTCCGACTCAAGGCTTTCTCCTCCTACGGTCCTCTCCTACCTCTGTCCTTCAGAGAACTTTCCAGTACCCAGTTCAGGCACCTCCTTTCATTCCAAAACAGGTCTGGTTTTCCCTCTCCAGCAACTTCTCCCTCTCTCACTGGAACGTTACAGGCCTGGCCAGATCGACTGTTGTCTTCTTTTCGATAATCCAAAAGCCAGGTCTGCGGGGACATCACTGGCACAAACAGCCTTCTCCCTGCCTGCAATTACGTTCCGTGCTTGGGGGAAAAACCTTCCCCACACATAGCAACGGTTTCCAGGCTGAGCCGAGCTATGGGCTTCCAAGTAGAGGGGTCATTTGGAGACTGACCAGCATCTTCACGGGATGGAGGTGACCGCCAGCCAGCCAGCCGGCCACAAAGGGTGGGTGTGCCTTTGCAGCAAAGGGCGGTTGACCTCGAGGTTGCTCATTCTTTCCAATGCGTGGGGTGTTCTCGTCACTGCCCCTGGAAATCTGGATGCGTTGGCCTCGTAGGACGAGCAGCTTGTTTTCGGAGCGAAGGTGAAGGGATCCAGCATGCAGCGGCCCCATGCACACGCTGGTCCCCCGACGCCTCTGTTGCCAGAATGATAGCATGCTCTCTGGTTGGCTCCTGCTTTCGTTCAGAGCCTCACTGGAAATGAGTGATTTTCAATCATTTCAACCCCATTCGGTTGCATCGTTGAGGCTGTCTCTATTTTTACTGTCCTGTGGGGTTGGTCTGCATTTGGTCCAAATTATGTGACTGCCGACAGACGGCGGTAAAAGTGCTTTAGCAGGACGGGGTGCTGGGAATCCTGTCGTCTGGGGAGGGAGAAGGAGGCAGCTTGGCTCTGCTTCCCAAGCCTGGTGAAACAGGCTAGCCGTTTAATCTTCCAGAGACATGGCTGCCTCAAGTACAAAACAGAGCTAATAACTCTTGCCCCTTTGTTCTCTCCGGGGCATATCACAGCATCTTGGAAGCATGAAAGCAACTTTACCCCCTTTTCCCTCAGAGAGGGAGAGGAGTAGACTCTTCAAATGAATTGGATGTGAAATGGCAGAATATGACGTTGATAACAGTCCATATTTTTGCCTGCATCTAAGTTTTCTTTTCCACAGACCCCCCAATAGAGCATCTGGGAGGCCTGATATGAGCACTGTGAAAACGGTCTGCGTGCCTGAAAAGAACCACCACCCCGAGTCCAGTATGAGCGAGGCATTTTCCTGATGAATGCTTGCGATAACGGATGAGATGAGCCAGGAATGTTCTGGACGAGGAATGGAGGCCAGGGAGGAAGCGGGCCCACACGTGCCCCTGGTCTCACTGTACCCGCTGCATCTGTGAGGCGAGGGTCAGCTGAGCTCGGAGTCCAGGACAAGGGTCTCCCAGGGGTGCCTAGAACACTGGTGGACTGGGCTGAGTTGTGGCCAAGCAGACATCCTAAGCCTCAGATTGGGAGGGTAAGGAGAGGTAGCAATCGGGGCCCAGGCCTTCAGTCCAGGAAAAGCTTACCAAACACCTTGGGAAATTGGGCGTGGGGTGCACTAGGGTGTATGGTGAGGGGTGGTCCTGTGAGCATGGTGAGGACAGGGCAGGCCTGCAGGAGAGAGGACTCCAGGCCCAGAGTCACAGGTCCACATTGGACTGTGCCTCGGGGGTGCTGGGTGAGTGCAGTCTCCATGGGAACAGAACTATTTTTAGCCAACACTGGGACGAAGGTCCATGATGAAATGTGACCACTTCCTGCCTTAACCTCCACGGGGCTGCCGGTCTCTGTCCTATCACCTCACTTTCTGGAGCTTACATGGTGCCTTCACTTTCTTCATCCTTTTTGAGTTTTTCTCCTTTCCCCTCTTTCCCTTGCCTTATCCCTTCCTCCCCATGTGCTTGTCCGCCCCGCCCCTGTCATCGTGGCCCTTTGCTGGGGGCTGGGACACGAAGACGGCACAGGGCAGAGCTCCAGCCAGGGCAGGAGATGGACGTGGAAACATGAGCCCTGTGGAGGCGGGGACAGCGCAGAGAGAACAGCGGGTACAGGCCCAGCGGAGCACCCAGAGGGTGCAGAGCCTTCCCTGGCGGGCCCCGGCCCTGCCTCAACGCTGGTTACTCTGGTGTTATTCTACTGGGAAGAAAGACTTCAGAATTAATAAAGGTTTTAAAGAGTCATGCCCTAAAGCCTTTTCCAAGGGGGCCACCCAAACAGCGTCCATGTGGAGTTTGAAGAGGCTGGGGTGAGGGAGAGGGGGAGGGAGGCCCTGAGTGGACACAGAGGGGCTGAGTCTGAGGCAGGGCACAGGGCAGGATTAGAGGGGCTTCAGTGGGACAGAGCTCATTATCAGGGACGGATCCCTGACTTCCCCGTGGAATGAAGTTCCGAGGGCCCTCACCGAGACAAGGGTATCACAGGTCTGGCCAATGAGGGTGACTATGCTTAAAATCGGTGACAGTTCCACTCATGCCTCAGAACATGCCTGGCTGTGTGAGTCACTTGGGGAGGGTGCCTAGGTTTTAAAGACAGTGAACGTTAAAATAGAAAGTGGTGAGGGAGTTCAAAATCTCAACTGCTCCCATCTATGTCTACACCATCTCTGTACCTGTTCTTACCCCTGCGTCTCTATCCAAATCTCTCTCATACCTAAAGCACAAGCATCCATTCACTTCTGAGTCTATTTCCTAGGATTTCACAAGTCACACCTGCCCATGTAAAGTTTAAAATATACAGAGGTGGCTAGTGAGGGGTGACAACCGTCCCTCCCTCGTCAATGTTTCTCCCGAGTGTTTCATTACATGATCTGTCACAACCCTCTCTCTCCATCTCTGTCATCCATGCATTTGGACAATCTCCTGCTCACAGCAGGTAGCCATGCACTGTGATTTATTGGCCCATCTGAGTACCGCTGGCCAGGAAGCTACTTGGGATCTTTAACCAGCACGGTTACTGCCCAGAGACTGCTGTGCGGGATCCCCCTCGCCCTGTCCCCAACGGGGGAGGTCTGGAGGGACAGAGTCTCACTTCCCCATGCTGCAGGGGCCCATTGTGGGTCAGCTGAGGGGCACTGTAGCGAGGTTGGGCTTGTTAAATTTTTTAAACTGCTTGTTGCATTTCTATTTCATGAATTGCCTGTTCATACCCTTCTCCATTTCTTTTTCCGTTTTGTTTTGTTTTTTGATAGGACAGTGGTTATTTTCTTACTGTTAGAGCTTTGATCAAATCAGGACAACTCATACTTTGCATGATAGATAGATAGATAGATAGATAGACAGATAGATAGAGTCTGTCCAGAAAGTATCCAGCCAGGTGCTATGAAAAATAGAGACATTTATTGAAGAAGATATAAGATATAAGAAACATTGCACATAGGACAATGATGCCCCAGTCCCCTTTAAAGTAGGCATCTTGGGACTTCACACAGTTCTCCCAGGGTCTCTTCCACTGTTGAAAACATGGTCTTGATGTTGCTGTGACTTTCTTGCACATTCTTTGTGCATGGGGAACCAGGTGACCTCCACTGGACGACTGGGCCTTCACTTTCAGATCACAGCTGTAGATCTATGATTCATCTCTGGTTAGGTCCTACATGAGGAAGTCTGGTTCATTGGTAGCAGTTTGAATCAAGTCATTAGCAACTGAAGCTCAATGTTCCTTCTGCTCTGGTAGCAGAAGCCACGGAGCGAATTTTGCCACAACATGTTTCATGCCAAGATCCTGCATCAAAAATCTCGGACACAGGAGTTTTGGGAATCCCCAGATCGGCTTCTAGTTCGTGCTCACACTGTCAGTTGCTGATCTTTGTTGATTGTAGCCTGTATAGGTTCCACATGCTCAGGTGTTCTGCTTGTTGCAGGCCTTCCAGAACGTGGATCACTCTCAACAGATTCTCAACCGTCTTTGAAGCGTTTGTGCCACACTTGTAGCTGTGCTGCACTCACTGCACTGTCCCTGAAAGCCCCCCGAGTCATCCGAATAGTTTCTGTGGCGGAATGTTCAAGCTTAATGCAAAATTGGGTGCAGATTCATTGCTCTGCTTGCTTAGTCATTTTGAATGCGATGGCCACTCAGTGCACATGCTCACTCAGCGGTGTCTACCTACTGCCCCCACTGACTAGTACAGTGAAGTCATCATTGTTCATGCATGCGCATTCCAGTCCACTCTCCTTGGCTGCCAGGTCACATCGATGTCATGCAAACTGTTCTCATTATATTAACAATGGCTGGACTTTTTCCGGACAGATCTTGTATATTACATAAACTTTCAAACTGTCATTTGTATTTTAACTTTGTCTGTGGTCTTTTGCTCTATAGAGCATTTGATTTTTATGGACTAAAATTTGTGAGTCTATTTTGTGATGGCTTCTGGATTACATCTTGCTCAGAAGGGCCTGTTTTACCCCAAGATTATGACAATAGTCTGCTGTACTTTTTTTCTAGTAGTTTTATAGTTTGATTTATTACATTTAGGTCTTTAATCCATCTGGAGTTTATTTTAGTTTCTAGGGTGATGTAACCGTTCAGTTTTATGTTTTCAAAGTGATAACCTGTTATTCCATGCTGTTTACTATGTACCCTGTCACCCCTCACCATTGATTTGTAATATAGCCTTTGCTCTATTTGTCTGTTGTATCTCTATCGCTCAGTGATCTTTTTCTGCCCTGTTGGTTGTGTTCCTTTGGTTTATTTGTCTGTTTCCATGTTAATTATCCCAGTTTTATGGTACGTCTTAATAACTGATGGGGTAAGATCTTATTCTCTTCCATTAGTTTTTTTCCCCAAATTTTTAGTGGTTAATTTTGTTTTATAATTTATTTTAAAAATCCCAAAGAAGCGTTGGCTGGTGTGGCTGAGTGGATTGAGTGCCAGCCTGTGAACTGAAAGGTCAACTGTTCAATTCCTGGTCAGGCACATGCCTGGGTTGTGGGCCAGGTCCCCCATTGGGGGTGTACAAGAGGCAACCAATTAATGTTTCTCTCACATATCAATGTTTCTCTCCCTGTCTTTCTCCCTCCCTTCCCCTTTCTAAAAATAAATAAAAAATCTTTAAAAACATCCCAGAGAAATAAGTAACTTGATATTTTGATTGCAGTCACACTTGGGCTTCATTCATAGAAAAGGCACCTCTTTGCAATAGTGAGTCTCACCAATCAGGAAGATGATGTTCATCAGTCAGCTCTTGCTGTGTAACAAACCGTCCCAAACTTAGTGGCTTAAACACATCTATTTACTATTGCTCCCAAGTCTGTGAGTTGGCTGGGGACTGGTTGATTCGAGGATGGTGCTGAGTGCTTTCCTTATTTTAATGTTTCATTTAATATGAATCATTCATTAAGTAGTTTATTAAACATTTTATTTAACTGAATGTAAAATATATGCACTATATTCTCTAAAAACACTTTAAATGTGCAGTGATCCCTGTGCCCAAGGTGTGTACATGTGTGTCTGAATGTGTGTCTATGTATCTCAGTATGTTTCTGTCTGTGTATGTGTGTGTGTCTCTCTGTGTTGTATGTGTCTGTGAATGTCTATGACTCTGTGTGTATGTGTGTGTGTGTGTGTGTGTGTGTGTGTGTGTGTGTGTGTGTGTGTCTGGGGGAAAGGCCAGAAGGAACGACTCCCTGAGATCTGTGTTTGGGGTTGTATTTTAAACTCTCATCCCTTGGGTGACCCTTAAGCCTGCTGCCTCCTTTGGGATTACAGCCGAGGCGTGTTTCCTATTTCCGGGTTTCTTCCCCTTTCTGGTTTTCATCTTCTCTGCTGGACCACAGAGGCCCTGCTGCTGCCATCGCCAGCGCTGTGCAGGGCTTGGTGGTGCCAGTGCCCGGATCTCAGCGCCCGAGATTTTCCCTCTGTTTATCCAGCAGTCACACCTGATTAATCTAAATCAATTTGCAAATGTCTTTGTTTACATGGAAAATCCTTTGGATAAACAAGAACTCCTGTGATATAGCACACGCTGGAATGAAAACCCCAGCGCCTTCTGTAAAACAAGTTTCCCGAGGCACAGGCAGCCAGGCCAGCCCAGACTGCTTCCGTCTGGCCGAGAGGGATCTGCGTACTCTTGGCCTGAGGTGAGCCCACAACGAAACCTTCACAGGTTTGTCTGGAACCTGCCGCTCCTACCTCAGACGGTCAAGGTCCAAGTAAGTAATCAAGTCAGGCCTGTCGTGGGCACCTTCTGGAGGTCAGCACTCTAGGGGAGCGTGGTGTGGATGCATTTCCTGGGACCACTGTAACCAAACACCACACGCTAGGTGGCTTAAAACAATAGCAATTTATTCTTCCATGGTTCTGGAGGCCAGAAGTCCGAGCAGCATCTGCCCCTAGACCAACCAAGGAGGGTGGTGCAGAAATTCAGGTTGAACAGCGGGTGTCTGCCTCCCGTGCGGGGAAAAAGGCGCATATACTTGTTGCTGGTGGACATGCAATGGTCACAACTTTTTCAGAAACGAATCTGGCAAAATGTATTGAAATTACAAACACAGCCGCTTTGACCCAGAATTCCACCCCTGAGAATATTGATCATACAGACAGCATAAGGCTATACATGCAGTGTTGAGTACGTTGAGGATAATTTGTAATAATTTGTTGCCAATTCATTATAACTATAGTAATGGGTAATTCTTCACAATTCATTGAGATCAGGGAATTAGCTCTGTATCTGGGGGCTTGCAGTCCATCTGCAGGAGGCAGGGAAAGAAAACAAGTTCAAGTATGCATGGTACGAACCTATGTTTTCCTGAAACATTGACAAAAATACTTTGTGTAAGTACATATACGTGTCTGTGTGTACTTGTGATAAATTCAGAAATAACTTACAAGCACAGAGAGAGCATGGGATAGGTGAGTACTGGGTTGTTAACCCAGGTGAAGTGCGGTGGGGTGAGGAGGGGGATGGGGAGCCACAGAAAAGAAGAGGCAAACGTAAGACCAGAACAAGCACAGACCTGACACCATTGGATGGAGAGGATCCCATTCAGGCTGTTATTTATGATTACGCACGTGCGTTTATATGTACTCCATCTCTTCTAACACTCTTTGCCTTGAAGTGTATTTTGCCTGATATTGATATTGTCACTCGATTTTCTTAGGCTTACTTTTTTGTACGGTAAATTACTTCCCATCCCCTTGCCTTCAATCTGTCCGTCTTTATAACTAAAGTTCATCACTTTTAGGCAACACACAGTTGGGTCTCTTTCATCCATTCCGGCCATTTCACCTTTTCAATGGAGTGGTTATAGGCCATTAAGATTTGTGTGCCTATTGATATGATTGGATTTAGAGCTAACATTTTATTATCTATTTTTGGTTTGTCCCTTTGTTGTTTTTAAATTTTTTTATAAATTTTTTCAATTATAGTTGACATTCCACATTTTATTAGTTTCAGGTGTCCAGCATAGTGGTTAGACATTTTTATAAGTTATGCAGTGATCCCCCCGATATTTTTAAACTGTTTTCAATAATAATTTAAAATTCACGGAGAAGGCTCAAGTAGAGCTGATGACCAAATGTCTGTGTCCGGCCATTCGGTTGGCTGGCTGAAACCCGGACCCCCTGGATGGCCGTGTCAGGAGGTGGGGCCTGTGGGAATGGGATGTGTGTCCTCACGAAAAAAGGAGACACCAGGTCCTTCTTTCTCTCTCTGCCTCATCGGGGAACACAACGAGGAAACGGCCAGCTGCAAACTGGGGAGAGGACCCTCGTGAGAACTGGCCAAACTTGACCCCCTGATCTCGGGCTTCCAGCTTCCAGGACAGTAAGAAATAAGTGTCTGGTGTCTATCAGCCACCCAGTCCATGGCCTTCTGTTCCAGCAGCCAGAATGGGGGACAAAGACAATAGTACAGAGCGTCCCATATGTCCCTCATCTCGTTCCCCTGTTATTAACATCCTACCTTATACCTTGATGCGGTCCATTTGTCACAAGTACAAAACCAGCCTTGGCATATTACTGTTAATTAAGCTCCAGACTTTATTTGGATTTCACAATTTTTCTGTTAATGTCCTCTTTTCAACCCAGGTACCACATCGCATGTAGTCATGTCTTTGTCTTCTGTGGTCTGTGACAGTTTCTCGGTCTTGCCTTATTCTTCATGACCTTGATAGACTTAGGGCGTCCTGGCCAAGTATCCTGTAGAATAAGCCCCAACTTGGGTCTGTCTGATGCTTTTCTCATGATCAGACTGAGGTCATGGAGTTTGGAAGAATGCAATGCCATGGAAGTCAAATGCCCTCCTCGTCACATCGTATCAGGGTCCATGATGTCCCCATGTCTCGCCGCTGGTGATGCTGACCCTCATCACTTGGTTTAGGTTGGGGCTCACCAGGCTTCTCCACTGTACAGCTACCATCTTCCCCTTTCCATACCCCGCTCTATGGAAGCAAGTCACTGGATCTAGTCTGCCCTCAAAGGGCTGGGGAGGGGGTGGGGGGAAACGGGGAAATTAAGCTCTCTACCGCCTAGAAAGGGAACATCTACATATATAACTTGGAATTCTTTTGTAAGAAAGATTTGTTTGTTGTTCCTGTTTATTTATTCAATCCTGTATGTAAGTATGGACTTGTATATTTATTTTACACTTTGGGGTATGAATCAATACTGTGTTACTTATGTCTTTCTTCAAGTTGTTCTAGCTTCAGTCATTGGGAATTCTTTTGGGTTGGCTCCTGCAGCTATTAACTTGTCCCTAATCTAAGGTTTTGATTGAATCTACCGTGAACTTTTCAACTTTTCAGATACATAAGCCAACCAGTCTCCCCTTTCCCTTTTATTCTTTAAGCTAATTTAGTTCAGACAGTTGTGAGCAAAAAGAGATCTGATACAATAAACTATATATAATATATCTGACATATAACAGATACAATATATACCAGACTCAGATATAATAGGACTATTAATATTGTTATTGAGGATTATTTAAAAATATTAAAGGAAATAGAAAAATAATCATGTTCAAAATTTAGACCAATATAGTTACTGGTGTTAAACAGATCATTTAACTTGGAGCTTCCTGGCAGCCAAAGCAAAAATAGAAATGGGCTGACTTATATGATTAAAGGAAACATAACAGACTCTTAAGAAAGTTAAAGTGATCCTCATTCCACATGTTGCAAATGGTATGTTCTCATGAGGATTCTAAGTCAAGGATATTAAGCAGCATAAGGATTTTTCTAAAGATGCCATAACATTCCAATATAAAAGCAAAGGATGTTGTTATTTCAGTGCAATTTAGTAAAGGCATTTCTGTAAGAACTTAATTCTTGCGGTCTAGGAACCAGCTTTTTCACGTTCTAACTTGAGACAGGCTGAGAGCTTAGGGAACCAGAGGAGTGGATGGGTAGACTGTCTTAAACTATCTTTTCAGGTATCCTTGGCTATTTGAAGGATAGTAGTCAAACTATTTTCTTAACATGATACACACTCTGAGCACACACATATTGCTGGAAGAAAAGTGATTTATAAGTTAAGATTCCAACTCGAATGTATAATCTGGAGATTTAACTTTGCCATTTTTCACTGATGCTAATGGGTTTTGTCTGTTTACCTATCAGCCCAGGAAACTCCTTCCACCCTCTCTGTGGAGTTTAATGGGATTCTTCCTGAAATAAACTGCTCCTTTATGCTCTAAGGAGAGCAGGTTTGGGATGCGAGGGGAAGTGAGCCCATGGAGGACTCCCTGCCAGACATTCGCTTCCATTCTGGTTGCTTTTTCCTTGCAAGTTCAAATGTGCTATTACCTTGGCACCCGCAGGCTGAAACAGGGACTGCTGAGCGTTCTGTCTCTGGCCCCTCTGGGCCTGGGTCCGACTCCAAACCCACATTCCGTTCCCATGAAGGAACCCACCCGACAGTCGGCTGGCCTACCTCCCGACTGGGAGGCCTCTCCAGCAAGGCTTACCTTCCAGCAGCTGAGTTAATCCGCTTACCAAGACTTTGGCTGCTTTTTGACTTCCAATGGTATTTTCCTGCCACCGGCCAGCTCCCCCTTTTGTCATCGGGTTTCTGCAGTTCTGTAGAATTTAAAGTGGGACCAATTAACCTAAGGAGAGACTCCAAGTCCAGCAGCTCAGTAGAGCGCAGGAGCTCCAGCCCCCAGAGAAGCTGTTGGCGTAGAAGAGACCCCAAGGAGCATCCTGAACCCAGGCTGTGGAGAGACGGTCTGCAGAGCTCAGAGGCCTGGTCTCAGGCAGCACAGCCAAAACGCCAACCAGCTCCACATGGCGTGTCAGCCTAACACCTGTTTGATGGTTTACTTCATATTTCTTTCAGCTGTTTCATGTTTTAAAACAAATGCATCTATTGAAAAATGAAGCAGCCTAGACCTGATCAACTGATCCGTTTTCACTGAACTCATAATAACACAACACATCTTTGTGATTAAATGTTTGGACCCTACTTGCCCCAGTGTGGAGGGAGCTTTGGGGGTTTTGTCATAGAAAACGCTGGGACGGGGGTGTGGTCTCAGAAAGCCCCAATCCCAAATACATGTTTAAAGAGGCACGTTCCAGAGTTCATAGAGCAGGAAGAGAAAGTGGAGGTCTTTCTATGGTTACAGCCAATGGGAAAGAAGTCTGGCTGGCCACGCAGAGGTGAAAATGGCCAGAGAAGAAATGACCATGAAGATGATATGCCCAATGAAGGCACAGCGGTGCCATTCGGTTCCAGCTCCTTCTCTTGTCTGGGGAGATCTCTGGGCCCCGGGCCAGCTTTGTCTTTGTTCTAAAGCAGCATTTTTCTTCTAGAAGTCATCAGAAGTCCTTTAAAGAGCTGAGCAAAGAGGACCTTGGGCACTGTCATTCAAGGCTGCTCAATGCCCTCTTCCCTGGCCCACCTCTTTGGGGGACCCTGGGCGCTGGAAAGAGACCCGACTCTGTCCGCACACCGCACAGGGCTTCAGCGTCTACTGTGCCCTTCTCAGCCGTGGGACCCTGGGCAAGTCCTTGCTCTCAGTTTCCCCATTTCTAGAGATGGTGATGCTGAGTCCTCCTTTTGAGACCTGGTCAGCGGAGACTGGGGCTCCCCAGCAGAGCGTGCCTTGCAGTGTGTACCTGGCATGTAGTGGGTGCTTAGTGGATGGCTTTGATTAGGAAAACATCAGGAAGTCCGTGGTGGGACAGAGAGCCCAGTCCGAGTCTCAGTGGCATGCGGGACGCAGAGTTTCTCCTAATCGTGCACGTGTTATAAAAACCGCAGAGAGGGAACGTGTGGTCGCCCTCACCCTGCTGCTTGGTCAGACATCTTCACTCCCCTTCTGCCTCATCGATGCCTCCGGAACAGCTTTTACTTCGCTTTTTGGACGTAACAGAATAACGTGAGCGCTTGCCCTCTGGCAGCCAGTGTCTCTCTGAACACCGAGTGGCAGTGCCTCGTGTCTGCACGTGTCCCGGCTGCTGCCTACGGCCGTCTTCGGTCTTCACAGTGACAGCAAATGCTCCCGCGACGGCAGCAGCAGCCTGGCCCTGGGGACTCGTCGTCCAACCCATTGCTCTGTGTGTCCTCGAAAACACTGTAAAGCATTTTCTGACTTAAATAGTTCACATACATTATTCCTTTAAAAATATTTTTTTCCCTGTAAGGGGGCGTCATTAGAAAACTTCCAGGAGAGAAGTCAAAAAGAACAGAGATAATGAACACTTTCAGGGCCCTCCAGACAGCTGCTGCGTTGCTCTTCTGTCCACGGTGCAGCAAACGTACATGGAGAGCCCACTGGGTGACATGGTTGGTCCCCACTGGTGACAAGACAGACCGTCACAGCTTTGCGTGTGTGCCGTCTCGCTCGAACGAGGCCAGGGCTAAGTATGGGTGTTTATCATTTTTCCCCGGCTAGAGAGTACCCTCTTGTTTATGTTGGAGATTTGTTTTTAATAAGTCTTCTCTTTGGATTTGATTGATGGGTTTACCTCTTCGCCAGCCATAGGCACTTCCCAAAGCAGGGACACGCTGCCAATCAATTCTCCCGCTCCCGCTTCAGTTTTGCCATCGACAGAATGAAGGGGTTGCAATAGAGGCCCATTAACTGCGGTGTGGCCACCCCGGGAGGCAGGTCTTTCCGTTATCCCCATTTTTCTGAGGAGGACACCGAGGCTCAGTGACACAGGGTGTCTTGTCCAAGGCTGCATGTGTGGTTAAGTGTCAGCTCTGTCTCAATCTGTGGGTTCTTCATCCTGCAGCGTGGTTTGTTGAGACTCCCAGGAGAGAATTTCGTCTGCACGGGTAGAAGTCCTGTGGAGATTAACTGGGAAGGTTCAGCTTTGTCTCCTGGATGGGCCACAGCATGACCTTTTGTTTTAGTTTTTGTGTCTGCATGTCACCCCCACATCACCCCTCTAAACCACCTACTTCCTGGGGGCTGGCTTCAGACACCTGGTGCTGTAAATCAGGTGGCCCCATAGGGAGAAATTGGGACTGCTACATGACATCATTGTGCCCTGGGGGCACTCCCAGGCCACCAATTCTCATGAGGCCTCCCAGCCTGTGTCCTCTTCAGCCCTGGACCTGTTCAGTCTTCACGGGGTTTGCAAATCAAAGCAGCCTTTCCACTAACTTTAACAAGGTGGCTATGGATGGCTTCAAAAGAGATTCTCCTTCAGAGGCCAGGAGAGTTTCTGTTTTAAGTCAAGGCCACAGCAAATCATCAGGAGTTAGAGCGTCCTCTGGTAATTCATCAACAAAGTTTCCTCTGTGAGTAGCAGCTCATGGGTTCCAGGATTCAGAGACCGGGAGAGGTAAAAGGAGCCAGGGAGCTCACATATCATAAAAATTGTAAAGTCCAATGTTTACTGGAGCCAGAAATAGTACAAGTGAGTGAAGCAGGGCAATAGGGAGTGGTGGGGACTGTGGTGAATTGAGAGCACATGTCCCATGGACACGAGTAGATGCCATGAGTGAAGTGGCCCAGTATTGCTAAGTCTTTTATTCTTTAAGAGATGCTAAAACTCCAGATTTTTAGATGAAATCATCTCATTTTTATAAATGAGAAATACATTTTAGTTATGAAAGAAAAGATGCAGGTCAAACACCAAACATGTCTGCAAACTGACTCTGGCTGAGACCAGTGGTCCAAGCTTTGCTCTGGCAGCACCGTCTATTGTACAGAGGCCCCAAAGCCAGGGAATGGCCATGGCTGATCAGTCTCTGCGCATAAGTTAAGGGCCTTCCGGTAGAAGTTACAGCCTGAAAAGGCGCAATTGGGTGTCAAAGTTAACGCTTATTAACCACTTGCTGCACTCTAGGCCCTGTGTGGAGATGCATCTCATATGGTCATCACAGCTATTTCATCCACATAACATACGAGGAAACTGAAATTCATGGCTGATAAGTCAGACTACAGGGTGGACCAGCGTGTGAGAGTGCCTGACTCCGACGCCCCTGTGCCTTCCACTACTGGTAGCTATTTTCTCAGGTAGTGAGTCTCCTGTCCCTGGTGTGTAATGCAAACACTGTGGGAAAACTACCTTCCATTGGACTGTGGAACAGAACAGAGAGCTCAGAGACTGGCCTGTGTGTGCACATGAAAACTCAAGGTACAATGAAGGGACTCCCACAAGTCAGCGGGGGAGAGAAGGGACAATGTAGTCATTAGAGTTGGACAAACTGGGTCATCAGATGAAGGCACAGAGAACCCTGGATTCCCTAATTCCGCTTACAAAGATGGTGGCAGATGGATTGAGACAAATTCCAAGGTAAGACTAGATTATCAATAGAAGATAACATAGAAAAAATAATATAGCGGGGTTTTTTTTGGTGGGAAACTACTGATGTGTTGTGTGTGTGGTGGGGAGGGGGCATTACTAAAGCACAAACCATAAAAAGAGTGGGTGAACTTGAGTATATTGCAATTAGAGAATTTTGTTCAGTGAAGGACACGTTGGAGCAAGTTCCCAGATAACAAAGTGAAAGAAGGTGTTTGCAAGATCAGAAATGGACAAGGGACTACTATTGAAAACGTTCCAAGGAATTTCTGCAGAACCAGAAAAGACAGGAGCCGCAGGGCAGTACCGGGCAAAGGATATGAACAGCCAGTTCTCGAAGGAAGAAACCTAAAAGGCTAACGAGCAAATGAAGAGATGCTCCAACTCCACAGCAAACAGAGAAATGCAAATTAGGACAACGATAAGACATCACTTACACCTATCAGATTGGCACAAACACAGAAATAGAAGGTAAGATAACGCAAGATGTGGCAGAGAAGTGGGGATGCAGGAAACTATACAGGGTTAGTGGGAAAGTTTAGATGGGTGCAGCCGTCCTGGAGAGCCCCCTCTGCCCTGCATACAGCTGGGCTGTGTACGTCACCCCATGGGCCAGCAGTTCCACCTGGGACGTTATTTCTCAGGAGCGTTCATCATAAGCTCCTTGGGGCATTCAGAGGCAGCCTTGGAGCTTGTCCGGGGGCAACGTGGTGGACAGACACCACGGACCACGCCGCAGTAGCTCTCAGCAACATGACAGATCTTTAATAACGTGGTACTGAGTGAAAGAAGTAAGAAGCAGGAGATCTATGACCGCTTCTGTAAACTCAAAACTTTCACACGAACATGGCAAACACAAGCGTTAGATTGATGGACCAGGGGACAGGGGCTGGGGAGTGAAGAGAAAAGGGAAAAGTCAATGAACCAAGACAGAGGCCTTGAAGGGACCAATGGTGGGAGAGAGCCACGGAGTGAGGGCGTGATGAACTCCACCAACGCCTTTCCCCAAAGTAAAAAGTATCTTTTTTTTTGTTTTTAAGGAAGAGCCCACTGCCATTGTGTTGCTGGGGAATGAGCAGATTTCCCAGCGCCCTAGTCGCCCGCAGGCCTGCCTTCCTACGTCCCAGCTGAAGGTCTGATGCAGATTTCGTGTCCCCTTTCCAGCACACGGCTGTTGTGCTGGCCTTTCCTGGCCTGGCTTGTCACGCGGAAGACCAAGCGGGTGTCTGCACAGTGAGGGTGGGTGTGTCATGAAGAAGCCCGAGAAGTTCAGAATGATGTCATGGCTACGGGCCTTCTGGATGAAAATGAGAAAAAGTCCTCACGTCACAGCCCTGCCAACATTTGCAGACCATAAATAGGAACATTGGAGGTGAAAAATAGGGGATTGCTACATAGTTGCCTGGGGAGTCTCTGGCCGGGGAGACGTTTGGAAGAAGAGGATAGAGCAGAGGGCTGCAGGACACGCTCACACAGGTGCGTTTCATCCCATCACCATCGAGGCTCCGGATTCAGTGTGCTGCAGTGCAAACCGCCGAACCTGGAAGCCAGGATGATGACGATCATAACAGGAACTGCTATTTAATTATTATTAACCCATATTACGTACTGCCCACCTTGTGCCAAGTACCAGGAGGGGACCTTTGCACAAGTTGTTGCTAATTCTGTGGCTTCCCTGTTGTGAGGAAAGAGTTCGGATCCCAGTTTGACCTGAGAGAGGCAGAAAGCAGATGCCTGAGTCCCCAAAAGGCCCTCCAGTCCCTCCCTCCCTGGGCTGTCTACTCCCCAGGGAGATGGTGGTGGAAGGAGGCCTGGCTCAAATGCCCAAAGCAGAATGCTCTGTGTCTTTGGACAAGGCTCTCGGCCTCTCCAAGCCACTGATTTCTCATCAGTCAAATGGACGGGAGGGCCCTGCCTGGCCCACTCCACCAGGCTGTTA
>VMDR010005308.1:0-52604 GCA_007922815.1 Macrotus californicus | reverse complement strand
AAGGACCTCCTCCTGTCTATCTTCTACCTACCATTTATGCTTCTTATTCCATGTACCTTTTCCCCCTCTCTCCCCACCCACTCCCCTGATGATAACCCTCTGTGTGATCTCCATTTCTGTGATTCTGTTCCTGTTCTAGTTGTTTGCTTAGTTCATTTTTGTTTTAGGTTTAGTTGTTAATAACTGTGAATTGTCATTTTACTGTTCCTATTTCTTATCTTCTTTTTCTTAGATAAGTCCCTTTAACATGTCATATAATAAGGGCTTGGTGATGATGAATTCCTTTAACTTGACCTTATCTGGGAAGCACTTTCTCTGCCCTTCCATTCTAAATGATAGCTTGGCTGGATAGAGTAATCTTGGATGTAGGTCCTTGCCTTTCATAACTTGGAATACTTCTTTCTAGCCCCTTCTTGTCTGCAAGGTTTCTTTTGAGTAATCAGCTGACAGTCTTATGGGCACTCCTTTGTAGATAACTCTCTCCTTTTCTCTTGCTGCTTTTAAGATTCTCTCTTTATCTTTCATCTTGGGTAATATAATTATGATGTGCCTTGGTGTGTTCGTTCTTGGGTCCAACTTCTTTGGGACTCTCTGAGCTTCCTGGACTTTCTGGGAGTCTATTTCCTTTGCCAGATTGGGAAAGTTCTCCTTCATTATTTGTTCAAATAAGTTTTCAATTTCTTTCTCTTTATTTTCTCTTTCTGGCACCCCTATGATTCAGATGTTGGAACGTTTCAAGACATTAGGAACCTAAGTCTCTCCTCATTTTTTTGAGTTCTTGTTTCTTCATCCTTGTCTGGGTGAATGTTTCTTTCTTCCTTCTGGTCCACACCATTGATTTGAGTCCTGGTTTCCTTCCCATCACTGTTGGTTCCCTGTACATTTTCCTTTATTTCACTTAGCATAGCCTTCATTTATTCATCTGATTTACAACCATATTCAATCAATTCTGTGAGCATCCTGATTACCAGTGTTTTGAACTGTGTATCTGATAGGTTGGCTATCTCTTCATTGTATTTTTTCTGGAGCTTTGATCTGTTCTTTCATTTGGGCCTTTTTTTTTTTTTTTTTTTTTTTTTTTTTTTTTTTTTTTTTTTTTTTTTTTTTTTTTTTTTTTTTTTTTTTTTTTTTTTTTTTTTTTTTTTTTTTTTTTTTTTTGTCTTGGCGCGCGCCTGTTACATAGTAAGGGGTGGAGTCTTAGGTGTTCACCAGGGTGGGGCAACCCACGTCACTGCATTGTGACACTGTATGTGGGAGAGGAGTCTGGGAGGGAACAATGCCGCTTACTCAGCTCTCTGCTGGTTTTCAGTCACCTCCCCCACTATTCACAAATTGGGCCCTTCTGGTGCTGATTCCCGGTGGGTGGGCTTGTGTACATTCTAGAACCCTGTGGGTGTCTCCAACAAGTTTTTCTGTAAGGCTGGGAGTTTCTCCCGCTGCCACCTCACCCCCCCACAGGTGTTTTCAAACAGAGGCTTTGAGGCTTTATTTCCCCTAGCTGGAACTCTGGGTTTCGGGATCTGTCTTGCTCCCCAGTTGTTCCTCCCAGTTTATCTGCACATAGGTGTGGGACCACCCAGTCCGCCAGCCGACACCTTGCCTGGTCCACCAGCCTCACCTTGCCCACTCCAGTCCTCCAGCCGCCACCTTGCCGTGAGTCCTCTTCACCCAGCTGCCATCTCCACCCCTCCATCTTGGCTGGAAGTCTATTAAACTGTTTTTAATAATTTCATTTATTTATTCTCTACTTTGTTCCATAAAAGATTTGGGGCTACTAGAAAGTGAATATTAAACTTTATTTTTAAAAAGAATTGAGGCTGATTTTTAAAGACAGAATTAATGTTTGGGGGCTAAGAATCACTTGGCCTATATGTTTATCTACAAAAGTAGTGAACAAAAGCAATAGTTGGATAACCTAAGCCTCCACAACTTTCACCTGAATGATAAAGCTAAGTGACTCAATATTCATTTCACTTTGTAATGTAGAGAAAACATCTATTGCCTGGCTATGGATGGTATTTACAGGATTATATACAGTAATTGTATCTCATCTACAGTGCAAGACCCCCAGTGGATGCCTGAAACTGGATAGTACTGAGCCCTACAATACTGTTTTTCCTGTACATACATTCTTTTTCACTTAAAGGAAGCACTTTATGCCTTCTCTTTGGCATACCTGAATTGCCAGCATCACTGCTCATGCTTTGGGGCCACTAATTAAGTAAACTAGGGGTTACTTGAGCACGAGTCCTGTGAGATGGAGACAGTCCATCTGACCACTGAGACTAGCTACTGAGTGACTGCTGGGCGGGTAGCAGGTACAGTATGGATGCGAGGGACAAAGGAATGGTTCACATCCCAGGCAGGATGGAGTAGAGCAGGACCAGGTGAGACTTCATCACGCTACTCAGAAAAGTGCACAATTGAAAACTTATGAATTGTTTATTTCTGGTTGACTGCAGGTGACTAAAAAACCATGGTTAAGGGGGATTACTGTACTCACTTTGGTTCTAAACTTTGCTAATCTGAATGTCTATGCTTGCCTCAGTGAGAATTCATATGAAATGTATTGGGCATTTAGGCCCTTGGGCAATTCCTGGGTTTGCTTAGGATTTTTTGATGTGCCTCAAGGAGGGGAAGGAGAACAAGAGGCAAAAGGAACATAGGTGGCAGAAACCAAGAAGACAAGGTGAATTCCTGTTATTTATACAGCTAGAATTTTTACTCAAAGGCTCCCCACCCCACCCCGCCAAGCACTCATTTAACATAAAAGGATCTTCAGCTAAATTTAGAAATTAGTTTTTAAATGTGTTAAATTGAGTTCCCTCAGAGAATGTGCCTTTCTCAAGCTCAAAAAATTCTTACTTTAATTCTAGTTAAAAGGAAACACATCAGGAATGCCATACAACTGATGTAGCCAGATCATATTACCTGCTTGAGTTGTGAGGTTTTACAAAACTAGCAATTCTTTCAGCCGATTCTGTTTACCTTTCCCTCCAGGTCAGCTTCCCAAATAATTTCTTAGTACCTGCCACAGCATGTGTCTAAGATTTAGGATATCTTACTGTAATGACCTCTTCAAAAATTTTCAGCTAAAGAAAGTGTAAATACTTGTGTTAAATTGACTTAGTGCTTCAGAATTAACTGACTCGGTCTGGTAATTTCTTTACTGAAACTGCTCTAAAGTTGTAATGGTCAGACATGCTACCTCTGCCACCAACTCTGAAGATAAAATTCTCCATTTCAACCATACCAGTTACATCTTACTAGATTACTAAGTGAAACATTGTTTCACGATTCAATCTTAATTGCTGGAGAACCGAAAGTGGGTCTCAGGGCCAGGACCTGGAGAAGTGGTTTTCAAAACCTTCCTCACTGTGCCCGCGTGTGTGTAACGGGGTACGTTAAGTGAAAAGTAATTCATTCTCACCAGCCATTTTCAGTAAGTAGTTCATTACGCTAACATCTGTTCTAGGAAAGCTAAATTTTTAAACACGGAAGAACATTCCTCTACACCAAACTACTAGCCCTAAAACACAAACTCACACATACCACATAGCAGAGTTGAATGCAAAATAATTTGTACCGAACACAGGAAAGTCATGCACTTGTTTAAAAATAGTTCCCTACAACATAAACTCATGAAGAAATGATACAGACATTTTGACAGCAAAGTTTCAGAAATTGTAGCAAACACTTGCATAATTCATTCTGACTTTAAAAATATTGAAAAATGTTGTATGTTTACATCTAAGGCCCATTAGGATTTTAAATGCTTGGCCTGCAACCTCAATTGTTTTGGAGCCAAAGATGTAACAGCTTTGAAGAATAGAAGAACTACTCTGTATTTGTCAGAATCTGCACGGCAAACAACCAGCACCACTTGGCTTCCATTACTTGCCTGGCTTGAATCCTATGGAATTGAGGAGCATTGGAACCAATAGGAAAAAAAATTAAGAGTGCTTAGGGATGCTGAGCCAAACTCTTACATAGTATTTGCAATGCTGTGGTAAATATGAAATTATTTTAAGCTCAAAAGATTGGTGCCAGTTTTTTTCCTCTTTTTGAAAAAAAATAATAAAATGCACATAAAGGGTCCTGCCAGAGAATTAGCACACAAAACCTGCCAACCATTAGCCATGCTAACTGGGGGAGCAATACTGAATTCTGAATTCAGATTTAAAAACGGCCCTTCACCTCTGGTATGCAGGGGCAAGGGGAGGCTAAATTAAGAAGCTTGACAGAAGTACATCAAATCACTCACTCTAACCTCAATCCATGAAAAATACCTGCAATTACTGTTTATCCATCACTCTAGAAATAGTTGAAGCAGTAAAAATTAAATACACATGAAGTAAACACGAAAGATCTCCATAGGAAAACCAAATGGCTCATCTGTTGGTGCTATTGCTCATTGCTCAGCAAACCCGTCGTCTGGGCTGAATTTCTGACTCTCTGCCAGGGCTTCAAAATCAGCCACCTTTCAGCCAAAAGGCTGTGGAATGCAGCCAAGACCACCTATGGGAAGTGAGTTACAGCACCTTATAATTTTACTACCTTGGCGATGATCTTTCAGAAAGCCAGCATGGAGGGTGAACCAGGTCTTGGGAGGGAAATCTGAGCTGTCGGAGAGGCCCCCAAAGCTGCCGTGGCAGAGATGCAAGGGCAGCAGTGCCAGAAAGGTGGACAGCTGGCTCTGTTTTGTGAGCGAGCCTGACATACTTTTGTCTTAAAATTTTAGGGTTAAGAAAAACTTTTTCTAGAAGAAATACTGGCTTTGTTCTGAAATACTTGTTCCACTCTATAAATTTCACACATTTGTTATTTATAATTTATTATTATCAGACATCTACTATTTATAAATGACAGATATCTACTTTTATCAATATTATTAATGTTAATAATAAACACAAATACTACGTCAATTGCACGTTCCAGTTAACAAAGCAGTTTCACACTCTTGTATCACCTAATCCTCATAGTAAGCAGGTGTAGTCATTATAATGCCCCTCCATGGCACATGCAGAAGATGGGTGGTTTCTGTCCCACCACTAAGTGTCAGGGACAGGACTAGAACCCAGTCTGGCTTGATACCCAGTGCTCCTTCCAATGCACTGCAATGGCCCTCAATTGCCCCTTTCTTTATTAGCTCTCTCCAATCACCTGAGAGCTGATGAGTGGAGCAGATGGACAGATGAGGAAGACTGAAGTGTGCCACAGGGAACTTGCTGAAGCTCCGTATACAAGGCCCTCCCCAGCATTGGGCTAGGCTCCACACAACGGGAATTGGCAGGATAGCTTCTCTGCAAGACTCAGACAGCAACAGGGCACCTCCATAGAGCTCCAGAAAGAGAAGGTGGAATAACAGGTTCCCCAAAATGCACTGAACTCAGTTGAAAGTAACAGCTACTGTCCCATAATTTACTGGGGATTGAGTTATAACTTCAAATTCTAGGCTGGCAGTCTGGGATGTGAGCCTAGAGCATCGCTGACTCAGGAACACATGGCAGGCCTGCTACAGAAGGGGCTGTGCCAGATCTTGTGGGCAGAAGAAGGGCCAAGATAGAAATTAGAGGTAGGGGAACGTCAGAGCAACCCAAGGAAGAATTCACTGACAGAGCGGATAGGCAAACAGTGACACTGTTCAACTCGGGAAAGGGTGAGCTCTCCATTCATGGAAACGTTCAGGAAGTAACTAAATAAATGACTCGAAACTAAGTAAGTTTTTCTCAGTGACCTCAAAATGATAAAGTCTTCTATTCACACACGTGGGATACTAGGGGATGGAGACCTTCAGGCTCAAAGAAGAGCTTCATGCAGTTTATTGATTAATTTTTCTCCATGTTTTGACCCATTGCAGAAAAACAATAAAAGGAACCAAAGTACAGGGCATTCTGAAGGGCCAAAAATTTCATGTTAGACAGTGCAAGCTGAGACTAAGGTCAAGCGAGGTCCGTTGATGACTTGATCTGGAATTCCACAAATGCCAGGGATAATCATAGCCCCTTTCTTGATTTTTCAAAGAAAAGGTAGGCCCTTATAATTTCAAATTCTCTAGAATTGGAGGTAGAGGTTATTTGGAGTAGAAGGTAAACTGTAGTTTCAACAGTCATATTCTTAGAAATTATTGGGTTTTTTTTTTGAACTGAAATAAAATTAAGATCATTATGTAATTGTTAAATAGTTTAATATTTTCATCAGCTCTGGATTCTAGCTCAAGTGCCACTTCATTCAGTTTGTTAAAGGCCTATAAACGTGCCGGCATCTAAGGCCTCTGCCAGTTTCCCTTGAGTAACGAATTATTCTCACTTCCTCTAATGCCAGCATCACCTGGTCTATACTTTTATTAGAGCATTCTATTTAACTTGCAAACATTGCTTCTGAAGCCTACAGAATTATAACCTCCTGAGAGGAGAGACCATGTCTTACTCCTCCTTTTGGCACCAAACATAGAGATTTGAACAGACAGATCCTCCAAACCTGAATTAAGTATTTACATTAAAGGGTCTTTATGTCATGATAAGCACATTAATGTTAAGTTATGCTTGATTTACTTGTTAGAAAATTAACTTATATCAAACACTATTTAATTATCAGACACTTATTAGGCACCACAGAAAAATGCCATAGTGAATTGGATCCATGGCCTGCCTACATCAAAGTACAATTAAGGCTAAAACTGGCAGGCAGCGAGTTTGGGAGAAAGCCACAGGCCCCCTGCCTCTAGGCCAACCTCCCAATGTTACATGCGCTCAAGTTGAGGCTCATTTCCCTTTCTGATAGTTCTTGCAAATCTGTGTCAACCTATATATAAGATGAATACTGAATTTTGAGGATCAAAATGAACTTCTCCTAAACTAGAACACTACCACCTCAATCCACAGGGGGAAAAAAAAGTAAATTTACATATCAAAAGAATGTGTAGACAGACAACAGGCAAGCAAAAACATGGCAATTTTTGAAAAATTTCTCCCAAAGAGTTTATAGCTAATATTAAAATGTGGGAGCATGTTTTGATAACTACACTTTAGCCTATTTCCTGGAAATTAAGTTCCTCAAAGGTAGGATTTCACAATTATTTATCTTATTCCAGCTTTGCCCTGAGGTGGTCAAGGCCTGAATGATAGAAATAAAATATAGGATAAAATGTTTATCTCTTAGTCTTAAATGTATATAATTAGTGGCTGCATATTTGAAGACTTTATGACAAAATCTATCCTCTTAACACACAGAAAGAAAAATCTGGCCACTTCATTAACATCTTAAAGCAAGTCTTAGCAGAGAGAAAAGCGAACAGCCCTTTCTAAAGACATCAAATCCTACTTTTGAGATCAAATCCACAAGACAGGCTCAGAGAGAAACCTGGGCAAAGGAACCTTTGGCTGCATATACAAGTATGTTCTGTTTACCCAGAAGTTCTAAATGAGTTTTTCTCTCTGGCCCAATAAATCACATCTGAAATTTCTGCAAGAACTGGTGAAGAAAAGCATTGGAAGACTTCTGGTGTTAAAGGAACTGTGGAGAATAGGGTGGGGAATCAAAAGTCTTGAGCTAATACACGGAGCCTCTGAAGGGTGACAGGTACATGCGATTGTGACTGGAGGGAAATGTTCTTTAGGAAGCATTTGCAGGCCCTGTTGATTCATGTGGGATGTGAGAAAGAGAAGTCAAGAATGTCCCCAAGTTTCTTGCATTGGCAGCAGATGGATAGTAATGTCACTTTGCTGGGAGAGGAATCAAAGAAAAATGAGTGATAGGACATATCAGTTAGAATAGGTAGGAGCTGGAAGTATATGGCTTGTTTAAAGAACATGCATGAACGACCCATGGACATGGACAACAGGGTGGGGATGGACTGTGGGAGCAGAGGTGGGATGGGATGCAGGAGGGCGGAGGGGGAAAAACTGGGACAATTGTAATAGAATAAATAAGAACAAAAAAGAAAAGAGCTCAATTTGCATTGAGGGAAATAGGTTACAGATAAAAGGTCAAATATGTGAATGGCTAAGATTTGGAAGAGGAATTAGACTTATTCTAAGTAGTCCCAATGCTGCAGGTTCTAAGGAAGCAATTCTGAGATCAATAATATCTAAGAGTCTAAAGTTAACCTGACCAGTTGAAGACAATGAGCTGCCCACACCTTTATTCAGGTGCTCCTGCTGGTAACACTGGGTGAGTGCAATAAGTGCAGGGACACCTGAGCACTGGATGTGGGTGGAAAGACAGCCTTTAGGGCCTTCTTCCTCATCGACCAGTCTATGAGCGCTCTTGCATAGGTGTCCAACCCGCAGTCCATGGGCTGCATGCAGCCCAGGGTGGCTACGAATGCAGCCCAACACAAAATCATAAATTTACTTAAAACATGATTAGATTTTCTTGTGATTACATGTCACAGTGTATGTAATGTGTGGTCCAAGACAATTCTTCTTCCAGTGTGGTCCAGTGATGCCAAATGGTTGGACACCCCTGAAGAGTTTCAATTCTGGGCCACAGATCAGTCTGCTATTCCTGAACTACTGAGAACTCGAGGAGAACCTTGGTGGAATGAATTATCCCAGGAATCAGGCCTGCTGAGTTCTAGTATTGGACACGCCACCAACCAGGCAAATTATTCCACCAAACACGGGCCCCCGTTCTGTCAACTGCAAAGGCAGTATTTTAACTGTTAGACATGTCTAACTTAGAAATTATCACTCTACAGGGACATTATATACTCTATGTTATGGTGAAAATCATTCTTTTAAGATTAAAAAATATCTTTAAATTAGGATCAGTGTGTATGGCCAAGAATAGAGGCTGCCAAGCCTTGTTCATCTAGGCTCCTTCTCCCCTCGTTTTCCTTGTACGTTCACATCTGTTAGAGGAAAAGACCTTGATCATCCCACTCTCCTGTGCAGTGCTGTTAGGAGTCAGAACAGGCTCTCGGTGTTTTCTATCGTCCACCAACCAGTGAGAGCAACAAACTGTTCCAAAAAGCAAGGGCAAACAACAGCCAACTGTAAGACTTCATACTGATGTATTCAACACGATGAAATATACCTCCATAATATGCACTATGGGAAAGTAAGTCTAATGCAATCATAAAGAAAATGTTTAGAAATGAAAAAAAAACAAAACACTCCATTCCAGCTTCCAGCCATTGGCTCATTCACTCACAGGGCAATGCAACACAAAGACATTCCAATACAATGAAATAATGTGGAATATGTCCAAACTCTACTTTTCAGGATGATAGAAATAAGCTCAACAGAGCTGTCTGTTACTATTCAGAAGAAATGGAAGTTGTGGCATACCCTGCCCTAAAAAAAAAAAAATCATTGACAAAATTGGTTAACATGCATCAGTTCATAATATTCATTCAGATTTTCATGTAAACTCCTGGGTTCTCAGTAAATTTCAAATTTTACCCAGATTACCCTCTACAAAAACAAGAATATTGCAGAAAACAATTACAGTGCAGCTTTCACAGGAAGGGTTCATGATGTGGCTGTAGACACTTCCAAAAACAGAATAAGAAAAATCAAAAGTGAGGGCTCTAGACCCAGAAATACTTGGGTCAAGTCCCGGCTCTGTTACTTACTAGCAGGTTGGTTGGGCAATTTACACGGCCTTAGGAAATGACAGTTTCCTCTCTGTAAAATTTTACCAAGAGTACCCATCTCGCAGGTTGGTTGTGCAGATGAAGTAAGGAACAGAAAGAGCCTACCATGTCACTTCACCCATAGTGAGGCCTTAATAAATGTCAAGTATTAATAACAACAGTGCTGCCAGCACATGCAGTGGAATAATCTGGAGGGAGACGTGGACATTATCCCTGCTCTCTATCCTGTCTTCTTCCCTAAGGATGTGTGAATCCCAACATCCTAGAGGGTCTGGATCTTGAGTCATTAAAAACAGGGGTTCTCCTTCTCCTTCAATGAACAGCCCCAATAGTCAGAGATGATTCTCTAAGAATTTTAACTTGAGAGTTAAAGCAGTGGCGGCATTAGGGACGGACATGGCTCGATGGCTTCAGGGAGCCAGGCCTTTGATACACAAAACATTTTTGGATTCTTCAGTGATGACCACACAGCCCGCCCCCCCGCACCCCCCCTCCTCCACCAAATAACCCAGGATGCTGTTTCCAAGATTAACAAGTAAGAAGCCTAGGGAACTTTGTGCTGGTGATTGGAACAAGCATTACTGCTATGGTTATACCTCAGGTTCCAGCCTTGAGAGCCTTGAAGGGATTAATTAATTCAGGCCTTACTGATGCTGCCGTTGATTTTGTACTTCGAGAAGATGAGGACAGTAAGACATTTCAGAAATGTCTCTATGAGAACCAGAATCTTGCTCATGTCATCCAGGAACTCCTTCAGAAACTCTCTACTTGTTTTACTAATGTTCCAGGGGTATCTAACCCACAGCCCATAGGCTGCATGTGGCCCAGGATGGCTATGAATGCAGCCCAACACAAAACTGTAAATTTACTTAAAACATTATGATTGTTTTTTGTGATTACATGTTGCAATGTCACGTAATCACAAAATCACAATGGCCCAAGACAGCTCTTCTTCTTCCAGGGTGGCCCAGAGAAGCCACAAGGTTGGAAACCCCTGGATGTGTTTCAAGGACTGTTTATGCACAGTATTGGACGGCTTGCAGTCAAAGATCAAAGGCTCGGGAAAAACCCGCTTCAGTCAGTTCTCCATCTGATGGAAAATGGAGCCCTAGTATGGACTCAACATTTCGACAATCTCCTGGAACTGCATGCAGCAGATCAGGAAAAACAGCCTGAACCCCTTGACCTAACTGATGAAAAAAGGTCCTAGAGTACACTTGAGAGAGGCAGAAGCTGAGTGTGTTATACACCCATGGAGTCTATACCAACCCTAGGGGCACTGTCCTTCATCCAGCTGCATGTTAGAATGTGTTCAGGAACACTCAAGATATGGAGAGATTCAGAAACTCTATGTAAACAAGTTGTTTCTTTTCCAGGGTTCTGGCTGGAATATTCTTGATGCCACTTCCCAAGCCCCTTTTCTGAAGGCCATCAAGCATATATCTGACACACATTTCATGCTGGCTCAGGCAAAAGATGAAGTTCAGTTCAATAAATGTCGAGAAGACACAGGGTTGGACAAAGAGATTTTAGTTGTCCCTTATGGAGTTGAATATGCAGGTCTTGCAGAATATTTAAAGCGACTGACCTGTGAGATGTCTCGGGGGGCGGGGGGGTAGAGCAGTAGGGATGGTGAAGGGAGGTCAGCTCCATGGTTCCCCTGCAGCGCAGTGAAATAAGAGACTACCGTACATGAGAATGCTACAGGAGTCACCGCCATCAGGCCCAGCGGTAAGGTCCTACCAGGGACAGTTTACTTTGTACCTCTGGCTGGTTCGTGGTCTTTTTTGTTTTTTTAGTTCTTCGTCTTATGCAGCCAGTTCCAGTTCGAGAACACCCGAGTGACAAGGGGACCCAGAAGCAGCTCTTCAGCCCACCCCTCAGCTGGACACACTGCTCGAATCTACGCAGCAGATCAGTGTGTTACCCACTGAGTGAGGCTGCAGTTCTGCGAGAAGGACCTTGGGGTGCAGATGCCATGGGATCGCCATGGCCCTTGGTTCAGTTTTGTGCTCTATACTTGGTTTTTCAATGAAGCTTAAAGATTGTTTTTTACAACAAGATTTGAAGCTCTAATTTTCTAGATCTTTTATATACCTGGGCTGTATCAAAAGCTTGTTCGTTTACTTCCCAGGGCCCTGGTTCTACTTTTAGTCACTTTGGAAAACAAACCTGTAAGGTACTAACAAGCCTAATTTTTGGAACTCAATTTAAGTTTTAAAAGATCTGTTCTGCCCTGGCTGGTGTGGCTCAGTGGATTGAGCACCATCCTTTGAACTGAAAGGTGACCAGTTTGATTTCTAGTCAGGACACATGCCTGGGTTGCGGCCGGGTCCTGGTTGGGGGCACACAAGAAGCAACTGATCTATGTTTCTCTTGCACATAGATGTTCCTTTTGCTCTCCTTCTCCCTCCCTTCCCCTTTCTCTAAAAAGTAAATAAATATAAATAAAATCTTTTTTAAAAAAAGATCTGTTCCTTCACCTGGAAGAGGGGTTATCTCATTCTCAGGGGAGTCATTTTTCTCGATTCCTCAGAGCACTGTCAATTCCTGTTGCTTCCCTTCTTAGAATAAACCCTAGTCAATGTGATGTGGGATTTTAGTTTTGAATCCTATATAAAGCAACCCCAAGACAAAAAAATAACTTGAACATCTAAGATGTCTTTTCCCTGAGAAATAGCACAAGGATTCCCTAGTCAGCCTGTTGTTTGAGTGAGGGAACACAGAATTGGCCCTTGCTTTCTCCTCAGTGAAATGGGACTATAAGATTTTTCACAATCATATTTACAAATTATTATAGAATAATTACAGCCCAAAGTATTAACATAGATCTTCCCTCCTCTTTCTCCTGCTCCCTACAGATACAGAGAATACTGGTTTTGTGGCATGCCCTCACCTGCCCCCACCCCCACGAGGGTTCAACTATTGCTACATGGATTCTTTGGGTTTTCACGATACACAGTCAAGAGAAAGGAGACAGGTAGAAGAGATGGACTTGGCTGGGAAAGGTCAGTCATGTCTTTAATAAGGGCAACATAAGAAAGTAAGATAGGTACAAAAACTTCAAATAAACCTTTGGCAGGATTTATTTAATTAGCACATGACATTGGGGAGATAGAAAGGTTTGACAAAGGCACATTAGGAATTTGGGGCTAGACTATATGAGGTTAGAGTTACAGCTACGCTAGATCTTCATCTGACTCCAAAACTTTATTCAAAGCCTGGGCTCCTCACAATCAGAGAGCTACACTCGCCAATTCCATCTTAGTGTTCCTGGCTGTCCCGCCCCCTCCATCTATCCCAGGGTTTCTCAACCTCAGCACTTTGACATTTTGGGCAGGGTAACTGTTCTTGGGGCTGCCTCATGCATTGTAGGGCACTTAGCAGCAGACCTGGCTCCTACCCACTCGTTGGTAATGTGTCTTCCCTCCTCCCTCAGCAAGACATGACAACCAAAAATGTCTCCAGACATTGCCACATGTCCCCTGGGGGCAAAACTTTTCCTAGTTGAGAACCTCTGCTTTTTCCTAACAACTCGAGCTTCGAAGAAAAATCCCTACCCCGCTAAATCATTCTGTGGCACTCCCTTTTCAGAGTTTGCAGCTACATGGATTCCAAGTTCTCAACAATCCATAACCATTGCAGTTATCTACATACTGGCCTGGCTGCATCAGGTTGTCATCTATGAATTATAAGTGACTATAACAGGTATCATTTGTTGGGCATTTGTTATGTGCCAGGCATTGGGCTAGGCAATTTAACTGGACTGATATCCATTCTTACACAATAGAGAGGGGTAGATAATATTATTGACACTCAGAGATGAGTAAAATGAAACTCTGAAAATGTAAATAACTCATCCAAAGTCAACAAGTAGTTGAACTGGGGTTTGAAACTAAATCTATGTGAGCTCACTCAGAATTTCTCTTTGCCTTAGGCTACACTATTTCTCCTGCTGAGAAAAATCAATGCAGAGATATATGGAAAATGCATTTGGCATAAGATTTATATGAGTTAAAAAGGTGAGGCAGTGCATAGACTGTTTTAGAAGTCAGGGTTCTCTGAATAAGCTGACCACCAGCAATAACAAGTTGATTTTTTAATTATGAACATTTTACTGAAAACAGGAAAATGGTGGTTTCCTCTAAGTAGAAACAACAAGCCCCTAGCTGGATGCTATGGTAGCAGAGGTAAACTTAATCTTGACTGGGAATACAATCACCAGATAGGGACAGCAAGTATGGTAAGAAGTCTAAATGGGTATTTTTCAACTGGAAAAGAGAAAGTCAAAAGAGAGAAATGATAGTCATCCTCAATTTGAAAGGTCACCATCTAACTGAAGGGAAGCACATGATGTAGATTATTCCAATAGGAAAATCCAGGATTCATGAGTGGAAATTACAATGTGGTAATGGAAGCCAGTTTTCCACTGAGTGATAAGAAATAACATTTAACCATCATAGTGTCTCAACTGGACTGAAAATTTAAACAAGCTGTCTAGACAGCAACTTATCATATCACTAGGACAGAAGGTGATGGCAGGATGGCCATCTCTGTTGGAAGACCCCTGTGTGGGTGAGGCTGGACTAGATGAATTCATAGGCCCTTATAAAACAAGGATCTGCCCTGACTGGTGTAGCTCAGTGGATTGAGTGGGCCCTGTGAACCAAAGGGTCACTGGTTCGATTCCCAGTCAGGGTACATGCCTGGGTTGCGGGTCAGGTCCCCAGTAGTGAGTGCAGGAGAGGCAACCATGCATTGATGTTTCCCTCTCTTTCTCCTTCCCTTTCTCTCTCTCTAAAAATAAATAAAGTCTTTTAAAAAAAAACAAGGATCTGTTTTTCTACAGAATTGGAAAATTGTGAGATTCCTGATGAAAACAGACAAATAGAGGGTGGGGAAATTAGGGGTGTCCACTGGTCAGAGAGAAAATACCAGAAGTAGTTCATCACCATAGAAATAGTAAACTTCAATCTTGCCTGGGAAAAAAATATCATTTAGGTGAGACCAGACATAAAAGGGGAGAACGTTGTGGAAAATTTTTCCCTTCTGTTCTGAATAAATGACTGAGGAATAGGGCAATAGAGATTTAAAAAAAGCAAGAATTAAGCAGCTCTTTCTTCCGTCTTCCAATCTTCCACGGTGTCTTCCAACCTTGAGATACTGTGATGTCTGTCTTGGACTTTATAGCCAACTCTCATTATTCTGACTTCAAAACTCCATTTAACTCTTAGAAGACAAGAGTCAAACATGCAGCTAGGGAATAGCTAAAGTAATAGTTGATCAGCTCTCTCATAAACACTAATATTGCCTTTGATTTCACTGCCTTTCATTTTCCCTTAACCAACAATAATTACAAAACATCTCACCACTGGATTCAAGGAATGGGGAGAGGACAAGGCTATTCTCAAACTTTCCTCTTAGGAAACCAACCACATTGTAAACTTGCAGGATCTGTCTCGGAAAACAAAACTGTTGCAAAGGCAGCCTCTGCTAACACACACAACTTCCCTTGTAAAACCGAGGTGTGGAAAGCATAACAGGTTTTCGAAAAAAGGGGGGAAGCTATATTTGTTCATCTTACCACAATAAATATGAATAATGCTTACATTTCCCTATCTCTTCTTCTCCAGGGCACTCAAAACACTTACAGTCTCATTATTTTACCCAGCACCTTTTAAGTGGATATCAAAGATTATCAGCTTCCTTTGATTTCAAAGAAGGCAACTATAGAAAGATTAAACAATAAGTTGTCCAAGGTTGTTCAGTAAATTGAGATGCTTGAAGTTTTCCATTCATTGCTTATTTTAGGGACTGTGGATTGAATCCAGTAAACGCCTTACTCTTTTTTTACCTCGACTCCGTTTCTCACACACACACATGAAATTTTCATTATCTAAGCACAAATCTACCACCTTGTAGATCTTGGACCGGAGTATCCTACCAGACTAGCACCTCATCTGCAGGAAGCCTGGTATCTCACCCAACCTGGTCTTTCAATCAGAATCAACCCATTCCTTTATCAAGTGAAGTTGGTTGATTCTGTCTGGCAGTGCCTGGGAAATTTTTAACCCCTTGATTAGCTATTAACAATTGGTTTAACTCAGACGAGACGGAGGACAAAATAATAGTGGTTGAAAAAATGCCTCCGCCATTCTCATTACAAAAGGAAGCATGATGAACGAAGTTCTCTTTGTGTCCTAGCTCCATTCTGACAGCCAAAGAAAGAGCTTTCCACCCCCCTTTTCTGATGGCTGAGTCTTTTCCTATTTGTCTCATCACCCACACAATCTGTTCATAGCCCAAAGAGACAATCCAGCCAGTCTGTGGAGAGTTCCTAAAACATTTATGGTGTGAAAGCAGACAGGATGATCAGGACCTCATCTCGACAAAGGCTGATGGGACATTCAGTGAGAGTTCACAAAAGGAAATACAGATGGAAGGCCTGGGCTGAATGGAGATTGCCCACAATGTCTAGCACAGTGCCAATCCTTGTGGGTATTTGTAAACCTTCTGGTCAATTTATAGCCACCTCCAGGTTTTGTCCCCTCAAACTCTGTTGCTTTTAAAACAGAAGGTTTTTTAAATAAAATAAAATTACAAGTTAAGTCCAAATCACTGCTTTAAGGAAACTTCAGTCTCTCAAGATCTTTAATTATGAAAACAGCAAGTGAGACAAAGATTTGAGTTCCAACTCAAAACACCATGAGGGTTGAGATAAAGCATACAAAACATTTAGCACACTGCTCGGCACATTAAATTCTCAATTAATCTTATCTAATATTCTATCATATGCTGCTCTGCTTTTTTAAAAATACTCTTACATACATCTTGCCTATCTACTCAGCTAAAACAGTGCCATCATGTTTCTCTTTGGGGCATTGCAAAAGCTAAGTGCATTCTGTAGGCATATTTAAGCCTACAGATCTATGGTAGGTGATTGAAGAGATACTAAAAGCAAATCTAGTCTCATCGCTGGTGCATGGTGGATACCCTGAGATCTCAACTCTTTAATTTCAGGTCTGGTGCTTTCTTTTCATAACACCACAGCTGAGCAGATCATGTCTTGTGCCTCTTTATATCCCCCAGAATTTAGCTACAGGTATGCTGAGACACACCTTAATCACCATCTAAACAAATTTCTAAGCTGTAGGTGACCTAAAGACCCTCGGGATTTACCTTAGTGCCTTTAACAAAAAAAAGCAAAGAAATTGGTGGAAAATGCCAACATATTTGGCTTTGTTTTTATTTGCCAAGGGAAAGTATTACCACGTCCACTAGCAAATAAAGAGGTAAGAAGAGATGAGAGGAATTGGATGATAAGCAAATGGGGTAGAACTAGATGTCCTGCTCATGGCTTTTTCTATTGAGCTCATTTTTAATTAAATGCCTTGAATGAGGTGAATCTTGTCTTGGATTATGCACATCAAATTGTACTTCAAATAATCACTCAAAACTTCAAAGGCCCAGGCCAAACTCACTAATTCTTTAAAACAAATCTTTTTATCTGATCTAAAAAAGGCCCAGAACAATTAGTCTGCTTCACCCAACTTTGACCTTAACAAGGAACTCTTATTTTATCAACCTTATCTCTCCAATCAAATTTAAGTTGCTCGAAGGCAAGATCTACGTGTGTACTCCTTCTGTGGCCCATGACTAACCCAGTTCAGGAATGATAGTAACGTGTGCTGGCTCATTCCTCGTTCTGCCTCACGGACTCCTGGCTGTCCCAAAGAAACCTCGAGCCATTGCAACATCTATTAAAGATTCCCAACCATCCCCAGAAATACTGCTGTGCTTAGGCAGTCATTAAAGCTTCTCCTGTCCCTTCAAGAACTTCGTTTTAGAGGCTGGGACATCCTGTTGCCATCCATTTCACAAATAAATCCAGCTCAGCAGGAGGGCATGTTGCAATAAACTTTGTTTCAAAGCCAGCAGCCTGGCCTACTTCCAGGAATTGGCACTAATGATCTTCACCAGCCACTTGGTGCTCCAACTGTGGTACAACACACACACACACACTCACCACTTCAACCACTGCTCTAGTTCCTAACAAAGGTTGTGCTTCCATAGCTGGTTTTATTTTAACTGTTACAGAAGACCTATTCCATCAGACCTGAACAAACTCTCCAAATACCCCTGCGATATTTTAGCGGTCTCTATCAGCCCGTTTTTAAACCAAAAACACAGTAACAAGTGCATCAGTCAGTATTTCTGGGTTGCAAGAGAAAGGAAATTATGCCCGAAGTTGCTTGAGCAAAAATTAATCAATCACTTAGTAAGGGGAAGCTGAAAAGTGTCCAGCAACAGAGCAGTCTTTAGACAGGGGTTATTTTGAGAGATCAAATTATGTCAATAGATCTCACTTCTGTACAGTCGCCGAATTCCACCTTATGTTCTCTTAGCTTCATTATCAGACTTTCTTGGAAGGCTTCCAGCAGTTCCAGGCTCATATTATCAGGGTTTAAGTTCAGTAAGAAAAACAGAGGACACTTCTTCCTGGTAGCCTCCACACAAGCCTCAGAATTTATTTACTTTGATGAGACGGACATGTCCACTGCGTGCTTGGTCACAGGCCCATCGTGGCGTCAGAGGTGAGGATTCTCTTAAACCACATGGACTGAGAGAGGGGCAGGAGAAATGTCACACAGGAAACTCAGGGTCTTTCTAGCAATAGAATTTGGGTGGACCATCCTCCCAATAAGTCTTCCCTCTTTCCCTAATCGCTAAGAAGTGTACTACAGGGATGGCCAACTTTGAAAGCAGTAGACTAAAGGAAGGAAACCACCAGGCAAGTCATGAAAGAATATAAATAGCCAGGAATCATATGAAAATAGGTTCATACTTGCCCTGGCTGGTGTGGCTCAGTTAGTTGGAGCATCGTCTCGTAACCAAGAGGTTGCAGGTTCAATTCCAGTCAGGGCACATACCTAGGTTGCCGATTCAGCCCCTGATCTGGGCACGTAGGATCCCTGGTCTGGTCCTGTCTGGGCACATCTGAAAGGCAAACAATCAAAGCTTCTCTCTCTCTCCCTTCCTCTCTCTCTAAAAAAAACAATGAAAAAATGTTCTCAGGTGGGGATTTAAAATTTTTTTTAAATAGGTTCACCCTCACTAGTAAAGAAATGTGAATGATAAGAAAAGGATCCCTGACTGGCGTGGCACAGTGGTTTGAGCACTGTCCTGCAAAACGAAAGATCCTTGGTTTGATTTCCCAGGGCACACGCCTGGGTTGTAGACCAGGTCCCCAGTGGGGGGCACTGCAAGACCGATCGATGTTTCTTTCCCTCTTTCTCCCTTCCTTTCCCTCTCTCTAGAAATAAATAAATAAAATCTTAAAAGAAAGAAAGGGATATTCTTGGCACATTGACAAAAATTAAAAATGATGCCTTGCTCTGGCCCAGATGCAGAGAAATGAACACTTCCAGACTTGACTAATGGGGTATTTGGTGGTTATCACTGATCTGATGGAAAAGTTTGCAATTATCACCCAAATCTTTAAAAATGGGTGCCTTTTGACCTAATATAAATTCACAGAAGTAAAATTGCTAAGGAAATAATTAAAGGTATGAATGAGAATTTAACTACAAACAAGGTTTTCCCAGAATGCTAGCTATCACATAGCCGCCAAACTAGAAATATCATCAATGTCCACCAAGAGTTGATTGGATGTACCATAATTAAACGACCCAGTCTATGTGCTATCATACCAATACCAAAAATCACCTTTCAGTACATACTTATTAGTATGACTTAGATAAGGGAGAAAAGCACACCACAGAAGAGTTAATATTGTGGGTGACCACAGCACAGCATCGTTCACTAGCTAACACTAGTAAATTAGTTTCACTTGCCTCTTCTAGGCGCTCGCTGGCTCCTTCCTTCAGATTTACCATGGGGTTCTAAAGACCCAGATTCTGACCAGGAAAAGATCAAACCATCTGGACACCCTCAGCAGGCTAAAAAGCGTTCTTCCTTCAAAGAGATATTCTTTACATATTTAACAACAGTTAATGGGAGCAACTGAGTGTCACATGGGGAAGGTGAAGGAAATGGACCACAGATGTCATTTCATTGCCCTAGAAGGTGGCTCAAAAAGCCATGTTTGTTAACATGCAGTGACTTCTATAGTAAATAATTCTCTGTAGTAAAAAAAACCAGCCTTTTTTCCTGTTCTTCTTCCTGTCATCATATAGCAATTAATCTTCAAATCCCAGAGTAATTCCCTCCACAAACAAATCAATTATCTTCTCAAACAAAACTAACCACAAACACAGCTATTCTCCATCTCTGTTTCCACAACTTTAAAATGTGAATATGCCTTCTGGACCAGCCTCTCTTAAGAGTGTTATTCATGATGTTAAATGAGATGATTTATATGAAAGTGATTTGGAGCAAGGGAAAAGCAGTACACAAGTGTCAGGAATTCATCATCTAGATTTAACATAAACTCAGCAAATCATCTGAGAGCCTCTGGTTGTACCATAACCTTCATGTTCTTTTCCTTGAGTCATTTCTGAAAAACCAGATGTTGGTCTGTAAGGTTTCCCTGCAACAAGAGGACACGCCCTCTCTACTTTCGAATTGGCCAAAGAGTGCTTATGGTATTTCCAGCTATTGAGACACAGGTAATCAAATAAGAGGGGGAGGCCAAAAACATTCCAAAGAGCAGGCAGACATGCCTGGTATGGACTGGAGCTTGAAATGGAAAAGGGCAGCAGCATGAACAAGTGGAGGGGTTCGTGGTTTTCATATGATCCCATTCAAGCCACAGCGATTAAAAATCCTAGAAGACGTAAACTTCTGAAAGTGAGAATTCCTTTAGAATTAGCACACAGTACTACTGTTAGCAATATTTTATAGCACTTCAATTACCTTCTGAAAGGAAATCATTGCTTTAAAAAAAGTTGTTTATTGGTAGGGCTGTGCTTCTTTACTATGGACTTACATTGTGTTTCTTCTACAGTCTCTCATTTTAAAGAATGGTAAAGTTGAAGTAAAACATGGATGGGTCAATAGTAAGTACATTTCAGTTCCTAAATGCCCTTCTTTTTAAACCCCCACCCCAATTACATCCTTCCCTTGAGGATATTTACAATCCTCTATGACACATGCTCTACACCTTCTTGGTTCAAGGAAAACACACCTACAGCATTTCAAATTAACTACTGACCCTTACTCTCACACTATAAACAAACCCTTTTGCAAAATCTCAATTGCATTGTGTCCACATTGATTAAAGCTTGAAGCCTGGTGACCTCATGCGGTGTTAACTTCTCCCATGCACCAACAGCATTCTGCCTTTCTACTCAATTACCCCCTTTGGTGCCAGAGGATCGCTACCCAATGAACACATACAATGGATTTCTGCTTCATTACACTAACCAACAGCAGGATAGAAATAAGCAGAAGAGGAATAAACAAGCTAATTTATCATGAGGACAGAGCAAGCTTTCACCAGTCTCGCCATGGAAAACTTCAGTGGTTAATGGGAATATCAATAGTCTGGGGGTAATATTTATGATCTTACAGATTATAGACAGAGCCACAACAGAACCTCGGTAATTAAAGAATTTTGCAGATTATCAGGTGTGAACAACATGCACACAAAACTCATGCCTTAAAACTCTGAGGTCCTACATAAAATCCACTGAATAATTATTTTGGAAAGCACAACCCAGGGTTTTGGATAATATGGGCTGACACCCTGGTAATTTGCCCCAAGTGTCCGACCTAACTGTGGGGCCCCTCTTATTCATCTTTGACAAGGTGTTCAGGAGAGCCCCAGCTTCTTTGTGAGAAGAATCTGGATGCCGCCCCCCACCCCCAGCCCTTCATTAGGCATGGCAAGGGCACAGCAGCTGATTGAATTAACAACTTTGGAGGGCTTCAGTCCCAGTTCCCAGACATTAGCACCATCATCCAGAACAAATTAAAAGTCTCACAGCAATTAAGCAGATTTTGAAAATGAATTTCCCATGGTTCAATGGTTCAACAAGCAACTTGATTTAAGTAATAGAGAAGCGTTTAGAAGGAGATGAGGAACTGACTGTTGAATTTCCAAAATAAATATACAATGGCAGAGGCATAAACAATAAACTTTTGAGCCTCTGCTAACTAGGTTTTTACATTTCTTTTATTTAAAGTTGGAACTATTCAGTCACAGAAGGTAAAAGAATAAAAAACTAACATGGAATTGTTGTATTAAAATGATGGATTTCAGGACAATTGTTTTCTTTGTTTTTAATTTTTTTAACATCATTGTATTCTTGTTCAAAAATATAAATACAAATTGGGATGGAACAAAAATATATGTTTCTAGTTACTAGATTTTAAATTCACACAAGCAATCTAAACCTCATTCTAGAACCAACCACAACTCTCTGGACCATTATGGCCAAATTCAGAGCAGGCACAAAAACTTTTATGTCAGGCTCCCAAAGGACTCTGGTGATTTAGCTCCAAGAACTCATTCCTGGGTAAAAAGAGGAAGACTAGCCCCGGCTGCTATGGCTCAGCTGGCTGGAGCATCATCCCTGTCCAATCCCCAGTCTGGGCACATGCAGGAGGCAACCAGTCGATGTTTCTCTCCTGTCCATGTATCTCTCTCTCCCTTCCTCTCTCTCTAAAAGCAATGGAAAAAAAAAAGACTAATAATAAAATAGTACCTAGCCTATTCTAAGTGTTTATTATTTGTCAGGCACTGCACATTTATCCAATCTTTTCATATAAAATGTCACTTAATCCTCGCAGCATTACTACTATCACTTTACCTATTTGAGAGTGGAGGAAACTCAGGCTCTGAGATTACGTAATTTGTTCAAGGCCACACAGCCAGCAAGTGGTAGTGCCAAGATTTGTACCCAGTCCTTCTGACCCTAAAGCTCTTGTTAGATTTAGAACAGCAAACTCCCATTTCCAGTGGAGTTTTATCCAGGCTGTAGAGCAGTGGATGGGTCCATACCAAAAAAAAAAAGGCATTATTTTAGAGGGAGGGAGGGAATGCATGATGACATGTTGACACAGCTGAGGAGGAATTCTTATCACCTTTCTTTCAAGCCCCTATTTTCTCTCCAACACCACCACCTCCCCTTCCCCTTACTCTGTGCCAGGTCTGTGTCTCCTGCCCCTCCTAACCCCTCAACACTCCCACCTCTAGCTGGAAGATCTGGCTAAGAGAAGCCCAAGTCCAGCTTTTGTGTGACTGTCTCCTTATCTTTTGCGTCTTTCTCTTTCACCTTACATCTGCTTCTTAAATCTCTGTCCCATATCTCCATGTGGCTCCAGTAGCACATCCCAGGCCCAGGTTTACCTCCAGATATTCTGCACAACCTGTTTCAGTGCTGTTCAGAAACCTGGAAGAATGTGTGGATGAATTCACTCCCACCCTCCAGATGCACAAGCTAAACACAATGGAATGCGGAGGTGAGTGGTTATTTGAAGCATTATGCTTTCTTGTCAAGGGCAGTTATAAAAGCTGGCATCATAAACACATTCCTGATATCCATGAAGAACTGTTGATACACCTGCAAAAGTCTTAAGAGGGGAAACTTTGAAAGATGAATTTTCTATCTTCAAAAGTGTATAGAAAATTAAGCAAACTATGTGGTCTTTAGAGTCCCTAAAAACAGCCCACATGAAGGAAGAAGGAAACACATTTACTTGTCAAAAACAATAAATCACAAAATTTCCATCATCTGTCAACATTCTCATTTGAATATCCAAATCTGGAAATATATGTAACTAGTCTATGTTCCCTTCCTCCCAGCCAGTATGGATAACAAGTCACTGTCAATTCTCTGCCTTTGAGGCTAAGTACAGACCGAGTATCTAGACCACACATGATAGTAATCAGCATACCAGTGGGCCTACGTAATGAAACACTCCATTAGTTGTCAGGAAACTTCTTGGTTCTAACCTTATTCTCTTACTGTGATTTCTCTGGACCTTAGGTTCCACAATACAACAGGAGAAGGTCTCTCTAGCTCCAAAAATTATACATTTTTATAAATCTGAGCATGAAAACAATGAAGGTGACACAATCTTTTAAGTTCAAATAAATAATGAGAAATCTACCTTCATTTAAATTATAAAAGAATAGCCAGGAATACAACATTACAAATCTTCGAGACAGACCTTACTGTTGAAGCATTTCAGCTACCTCTGCAATAGGTCCAAAATACAAGGCATTCATCTGTTTCTTCAACAAGTGTTACTGGGCACCTGCACTGCATGACCCCATGGTAATCACTGGAATAAAGCTGAGCAAATTAGGCCAGCCCTGCTCTCAAGCAGCTTACCGTTTAATAGGGGCTATATTTTCATCTTTATTTTTTGTTTATAATTTCTTACAATACAGTACTATAATTTTAGTTAATATTTTAGAAGTAGTTAATATTTTATGAGATCCTTTTTCCCATTGAATCTTGACTTTGAAAGGTCTTTGTCACTTATATTATTATCTAGAAGCAAAATAATTTCCCCATGGACAATGACTTCAATTTTATAATGTGAAACAGAGGAACAACTGGGATTTGCTCTGCAGCATGCATGGATGGGATGTAGTTCTTCCACGAACTGAGTTATATCCATTTACAGGTTTTGCTACCTGGGTTTATCTATGCTATAAAGAGCCATGAATACTGGCCCAGCAATCTAAAAGGCAAAATTTAAGATTCAAATTAAACTTTGGTGAAAACTATTGCTAACCAGATCAAAAGTAAGTTAATCACTCTCATTCACCAAATGCATAAGTGACATGCTTTTTGAGCATGGATTGTGTCTAATGGATGGTTATCAAGCCAGGCCGATGAGTTTTTAATTTTATGTAATCAACAAAGAGGCAGAAATAATCTGCCACAGGCCTAACCAGCGAAAGGATGATTAAAAAACAACCAAACAAACCAAACTTTAAGAAGTTAATTAGTGACAACTTCGAGTTCAGGAAAATGGCTAGTATGTAATTGATCTAACACACATGGTCAGGTAACTTATGTTCTCTCGTTTAAACCCAACCGTGTCCCTGTGAAGGGGAAATCTTTAGATGAGGAAACTGAGGTTCAAAGAGTGAGTGTGATAACAAACCAGATCACATCAATTGATCACCACAAAACCACCTGTTGGAAACCAATCAGGAAGAAATCTGCTTTGGATGGAAGGATCAGTAAGTTTTCCATGAAACAGAAAACCTTCAGCCAGAACTGTGTTGTTTTATAGAACGGCCGTTTTCTATGAATCCTATGAGAAGCCCAAGTCATCAAGGGTAACTTTCTTTTTTTTTTTTAATTAATTTATTTTCAGAGAGAGGGGAAGGGAAGGGAAGGAGAAAGAGAGGGAAAGAAACAATGATGTGTGAGAGATACATAGATCACTTGCCTCTCACATGCCCCCAACTGGGGACTGGGCCCAGGACATGTGCCCTGACTGGGAATCGAAGTAGCGACCCTTTGGTTTGCAGGCTGGTACTCAATCCACTGAGTCACACCAGCCAGGACCAAGGGCAACTTTCAAAATTTTGTAGCAGTTGTGCTTAGCCAGGAGTGTCATTCCATTTTCCCCCCTCATCCAAGGATATTTTTTTAATTGCTTTCAGAGAGAGAGAGAGGAAGGGAGAGAGGGATGGGGGGAGAGAAACATCTATGTGCAAGAGAAACAGACTGGCTGCCTTCTTGTGCTCACCCCCACTCCAACCAAGCCACACACAGCGGCCAGGGCAGGAGTGTGATTCTAAAGTGAGCTGCCTAGAGAATTAATGGACAGAGCTGGTAGCGATGCCCAACCCAAGCCCTAACCCAGAAACATTACGGCCTCAAATATATACTGATGTTGCTTTTGTTCCGATCCCGAACATACTGCTGCTCATCCTTCTCCCAAAGTACTTTCTCTTTCTTTCTTTTCATAGTTGGGTTGGGTAGGGGAGGAGAGTAATGGGGAAATTCTTCTGATGTTGGTAAAAAAATAAAAAAGGAAACAAATGTTAATTGAAAGGTGAACTTAGTATCCTTTTAGTTTAAAAATCTTGGGCATCTACAAATTATCCTATTTCTTTCACTTTCATCAACTGTTATCCATAAATACCATGTTCTCTTAGAACAAAACCCTGTTCTGCTCAGGCATGTTCAAAGAATGGTGCTGGAGATTTAAGGCCGGCTCTCTCATGGACCTACAAACGCTGGAAAAGTTGGAGGAAAGGCAGGACTAAAGGGATGCTTGAAGTCCAGAGCTGCCTGTCACAGCCAAGCCCCTCCCCACTCCACCCCACCGCACCCCACAAGTATGAAAAAGCTGATCATTTCTAAGTAGAGGTGCGTTCTATAAATGAGCAAACAGGAACTCAAGTTAGAGCCCTTTTCACACAAGTCAGAACTAGCTCAACAGAGCAAAGGAAGGAATGTGGGGATGTATTCTTTCTACATTTGAGGCATTCTGTCCTCAGGCAAGTCACAATTCAACTGAGGGCACACACAATACACAAGAACCCAGAGTAAAAGGAAGAGGGCCTCCGAAAGACCTGCTGGCCCTAACAGAGGGCTAGATTTAATGAATATGAAACCCAACTTTTTGGTTGTGATCACCCGAAGACAAGGATGTTAAACAGACACTTAAAAGTCAGAATGTATTAGAGCTAAATCAGAGGACGCAGAAAAGCATAGTGCTTTGTGACTCTACTTAATTTCAACAAAGAAGAGGAGGAGGAAGAATTTACAGTATAATACTTGCAGTATAACTTACAGTATAATACTCTGGAATCACAAAAACATGCCTGTCAGTCACAGTGGCATGGAGCCCTCAACACTTTAAGTCCTATTTTCGCAATTTGAATTTTCTGTTTGCAATTATCCTCAGAGTGAAGAAATGTATAGAGGAAGGTTGAGCAATTTTGGTGTTTCTTTCGTATGTAAAACAGACCAAAAACTATATGCCATGCCACTTCCCCTACTCACTACACCTTCAGAATTATGCTTGCCACAAAGATCCCCTGAAAGCATGTAAGTTAGTCACAGAATTTTAGTCAAAGAAGCCTCTGGTTGATGAAGTCTTAAAACTAACCACGAGGATGGGTCTTTGGTTGGATTGGTAAGGACCACAGTCGAGGGATTTTTTCTTTTTAAATTTTAAATTTACATTTTCTCAACCAACAGGACTGGAATGTACCACGCCCTCAGCAAGCAAGCAAGGAATTTAGTGTTGTTTCTTAATTCTGTAGTATCCTTTAAAATCCACATAGAACAGCTTAACACTGTGTATGATTATATTGTTCCATAAGAATATTGTCAACAAAAGCAAGAAGGTAAAGACATTGAAGTTATTACTATTTTATTTTCAAGTAACAGGAAAGTTAATAAAGCTATAAGAACAACAAATGGCTCAGTGGATTGAGTGCCGGCCTGCAAACCAGAGAGTTCTGGGTTCAGTTCCTGGTCAGGGCACATGCCTGGTTGCCCTGGCATATGGGAGTGGGGGGTGTGCAAGAGGCGACCACACATTGATGTTTGCCTCCCTCCTTTCTCCTTGCTCTTGAAAACAAAAACAAAAAAAAACAACCACAAATAGGGAATTGTTTTGAGTTTGCACAGAAACCACAGTCTTCATGCTGAAGCTCAGAAGGAGATACATGTTTGGAGGACTGAGTGGCATTAGAACATGAATCCAACCCTTGGTTCTGCCTCCAATTCTGTGAACTGAGCCGCTTCTTTTTCCCAGGACTCTGATTCCTCCTCAAAGGAGGCGGGACAAGACAGGCTCCAAGGCCCTTTCATTTTTACACTTTCATAGCCACAAGCTCCACAGCTTCCATTTAGTCCAAACGACACCAAAGTGTGTGGATACATTAACCCCAAAAGCTACATTCACGGCAAGTAATAAGGCCACTTTGGAGAATAATCAATGATCATATCAGCCTATAATGCACTGATGCTGCCGGTGGAGCTATGGAGGTGTGAAGTGACCTGCCTGTACCACAGAGACGCCAGGCTCCTGGGTGTCCTTCCCTCTCTTCCTTTGTCCTCAGGTAACCACTCTCTTACATCTCTCTACTGCCTGAGTTTCTGTGTCAAATTGTCTCAACTGTTGGAGACTTAGAGATGGCATAACCAAGCTCTATTAAAATTGTGCATAATACACCCTGGTTGGTGTGGCTCAGTTGGTTCAGTGTCATCCTGCAAAGGGAAATGTCCTCAGTTCGATTCCCAGTCAGGTCACATGCCTGGTTGCAGGTTGATGTTTCTCTCCCTCTCCTTCTCCCTTTCTCCCCTACTCTCTCTACAACTTAATTAATTAATTAATTATTGTGTATACAACAAAAATAACAGACAGACCTTGAGTAAAAGATGAGAGGTTCTCTTCAGGGCAAAATATGCCTGCTTAGGAAAATGATTTAGACTTGTGTTCTTATTTACTAGTTTTCTACAATCATATCTACTGTTTGGGGAAAGCTTATCATAAGACATCTGGCTACAGCATGGAAATTAATGTTAGGAGGCAGAATGGAATGACCTGTTTTGTACTTTCAAACCCAAACTGGGTAATGCTTTGGGTCAATCCCATTCCTTCATCTTCAATAGGTCCATGAATCTGGAGGTGTATGACAAAGTGGTGGTGACTCAAGGAAGAAAAAGAATAGAAAATAAACAGCATTGTGATTGAATTTCCTCCATATCTAAGAACAGAGAGGGACAGAGAAAGAAAAGTAGCAGAAATGGCTATGGAGTTAATCAGATAGTTTCAAAAAAGAGTCCTCTGGGCATCGCATCTCCAGTGGGCCTGGTTCGATGAGACACCCAGACAGGCACCATGTCCTCAAGATCCTTGCAACCACCATCCATGATATACGAGGGCTCTGTCCCATGTCAGAGTTGAGGGTGGGAGCCAAGGAGTCTTTGTGACTTATTTGAGACCACTGAGACAAGCCACTTGCAGAGTTCGAGCCAAGCTTCTGCCCACTGCATGATGCTGCCTTGGGACTGGAGCGCTCTCTCTGGGAGGGGCTCAGCCAGGACTAAGGCAGCAGTTAACTGGCCCCCACCCAGTTCTCAAGAGCTAAGTCTTACTAATCTGGGGCTTTAAAAAACTGAACAATTCACATACAGGCTCATGACCTTCTTTCTAAAGAAAAATCATAATGCCTTGCCAAAACAAATGTAATAATTTGGCCTCTTCTTTCAATTACCTCTGTTTCCTTGGAAATATGTTTTGTGGATAAAGCCTCCAAGTTAACCCAGGGAATGAACCAGAACTTGAAGAAGGACGTGTAATTCCTGTGGGCCAGCGGAGAAAGAACACCTCTTTATCAGGGGATATTAAAAGAACGGAGTAGGAAAGACAAAGAGAAAGGAGAAAATTGTACTCGAAGGCCAGGATTTCAACAGGCATAGCAGATGGGGGGTGGGGTGACATCAGAAGTAGGTTTTGGAAATCCAGATACAAGCTGTGTACTAGAGATATGGTCTCCTATGTTTACAAAGGCCTTAGTTTCTCTTTCCTGAGTCCACATTCTACTCCCATCTCCCTTCTCCACACCCACGTTCCTCTCTCTTGTATTCAACAACTATATTCAGGACCTATTGTGTATGCCAAGTCCAGGAAGCACTCGGAGGTCAGTAATTCTGACACATTTTCAAGTACAGTTCTTAGTCAATCTTTGCTGTGTGTAATCATTTCTTTTTAGGTGTACCTGGGTGCAGTTTTCTCAGGTTCAGCCCCCAACACTGGTCAACATTTATCATGGCTAGTGTAAGAGGTTAATATGTATGGAAATTGGGATCATTTGTTTAGGAATTAACTAGGCCTATGATTAGTACCCAGGCAGTGATGAGAGTATGTGGTTTGGAAAAAGGGTTGAAGCAGAAAGAGGGGAGACGGTTTTCATCTTCTACTGAATCTGTGTAGAATTAGGTTCATCACACTTCACCCTTTGTTCCCCAGGGAAACCGAACAGACAATAGGAGGAGAGCGGCTTTAGACTTAAGACCATGGCTTGGGATTCAGTCAAAGAACATGGACTTGAGTGCCAGCCCTCTTATTTACTATTTCTGTAACCTCTGAAAAGTTCCTCCAATGAGCCTCAAGATTCCTTATGATTATTAAATAAATCGGTATACATGAAATGCTTTCTCCAGTCATTGAGTAAATCCTCAAACAGGAGCAAATCATAATAAGCCAGATCTTTCACTACTGGTTGGATGACAATCTAATTATTGCTTTCGCTCTACAAGATTTTATTAGAGGTGTGTGTGTGGGGGGGGGGGTGGGAGGAAGAGCAGCAAAAGGCTAAAGAATCTTGGTATTTTTGTATCCTAAAACATGAGCTGCTCATTTCTGTTATAGCAATTCTTTGAGAACTTGAAAGCTTCAAACTCCTCTTCTCCACTCCCATCTCCAAACCCACCCAGAAGTTTTCTCTGGGAACTGTCCCTATCTGCCTCATTTGTCTGTTGGACCGCCATTACTACAGCTCAGAGAAGACACAAGACCTAAAATGGAATAGACGTGATTGTTTAATGTCTTGATGCTCCCTATCTGCCATCATCTCTCAAGGGCCTCTGTCAAAATTGAGGACAACAAATCTTTCAATAGAAAAATTCTATCAGCGTTTTTTCCAAAGAACAAAATGTACCTATTCATGGTGTCAGCATGGAAGGCTCCAGTTTGAAATGCCCTCATTATTATGCATGGATGTGAATATAAACAAAAATTATCCTTTGGGGGACAGAACCTTCAGTTTTCAGTGGAAGGCTCTTCTTTCAATTGCTATACCAGCCCTGTCCACTCACAGCCTCTGGTGTCCTCTCCAACCTCAGCTGACTCCTTGTCCCCTCTTCCTTTGAAGTCCAGACTTACATAACTACATAAGTAGATTAAAACCACTAACTAGAGAAAACAAAATCGAGTAATCTTCTTTAAAGTAGCAGAACTCAAACACATTATGGTTAATGAACTTGGCTGCTCAGGCAGTGCATGATTCATACAATTATGGAGACTGGTTGGAACTTGTACGAAATTGGTTGGACTTGCATATGCAGACATATCAAAAGGTGTCCTCCCTTGGCCTTGGTAAGGGCAGTATTTTACTATGTACGGCTGGACTCCATTTCATTTATCATAATATTTGATATCTTTTCCTTTTTATATGTTACCCAGTGATTTAAAAATAAGAAATTAGTTGTTTTTCTATTGTTACTCACCATATCTTTCTATATTTAAACCATTTTTATTCAGTCCTTGAAGTCAAGACTTTGGGAGGTGGAGGCAGGATCACGTGATAGTTGAGAATTCTGGTCTATCGTCAGACTGGAGTTCCAGCTGTGACCCTGACTAGTTAGGTAATCTTGGGCACTTTTTCTAGACTTTTCTGTACCTCGGTTTACTTACACGCTAACTGGGTACAGCAGTACAAATTTGGTAAGGCTTTGCATGGATAAAATTAGATAATATCTGACACATAGTACACATTTAACACGTTAAACATTATTATTATTTTATTAATATATTTATTCTAAGATGAAATATTAATATAATTATTTGATGGCATAATTAACAAGGCTTCTCATTTCACATATTCTCAAATTCCCAGCAAATGAGTGAGAATTCTCTTGATGCTAGAAATCTTATCTCAGGAAATCTTTTGCTGGTAAACCTGTATTTAGAAGGGCTCTCTTCTATCTCTGGCTTCCCTAGGTTACTCAGGTTTCAAGTCCCCACTTTGCTAACCCCCAGTCTGTACTATGGTCCTACTTTGGGCACACAGTAGGGTCTAATCAATATTTTGCCTGACCGCTGTGGCTCAGTGGGTTGGGCGTCACCTGCAACACTGAAAGGTCACTCGTTCAATTCCCTGTCAGAGCACATGCCTGGGTTGTGTGTGGGTCCCAGGTAGGGGGTGTGCAGCAAGCAACTGATCAGTGTTTCTCTCACACATCCATGTTTCTCTCCTTCTTTCTCCCTCCCTTAGCCTCTCTCTCAAAATAAATAAATAACATCTTTTAAAAAATAGTTTTGCACACTAGGCAGGTGACACACATGAGCTTGAAGCTCAGGCCCTTCATAAAACCTCAAATTCTAAATCTCCATAGAAACACCTTCATGGAGAATATAAGGTAAGAATCTTTCCTCAGTCTACATGGATTTTTTTTTTTTTTTTAATTAAAGGCCAAGTGATTGCAAAATGTCAACTAGGCAGGAAAGGCTTTGAATCTAGAAATGGGTTCCAGGCAGGGGACTTGAAAACCTTACAAAGCTACTCTATAATCTCAAGGAAATATTTCTCACCTTTAACAGGGACAAGGGAAAGTTCCAAGAGGCTTTACTGAACAACTAGATGAAAGCATGATCAGAGATTATTAGCACAAGCATGATCTTGTTGCAATATCCAAGTAGGTAGTTCAGTTTTTTTAAGTCAAATAATATAAATTCAATTATAAAAAATTTACAAAAATTTCTGACGTTGCATAGTACTCTTACAAACCACATTAGATACTCTAGTAATAAACAAAGAAAAAAAGACCATGGTTTAGTCAGATATAAAAATTTTACAAAATAAAAAAGAGAATCAAATACAGAAAAATGTGGGCTAACATTTACCAAAGGCCAATTAGCTAGTTCTTTTCAAGATTTTCATCAGATATGGAAACAATGCAAGGTTAAAAGTATTGCATTATTAACCTATGCTAGAATATAATAAATACCACAATAAGCTTAAAACCTAACTCTTATATACTCTGCATAATTGTGATTGTATTTAAATTCTTAAAATCTTGCAACTTCTAAATAAATGATAGTCACAGAAGCGAAAACAGAATAAACCACAATCAAGACCACCAGTAGTTCCCCTTTAAACAGTAATACAGCCACTGTACCACTGAAAGCAGTAGGTTAATCCATCTAAAAATCGAGAAAACTGGTACACACACACACACACACACACACACACATAATAGTCTCAGCATTAATATGCTCACAGAGTGAGCTGTTGAAAGAAAGAGCAATCCTTCCTAGAGAAACAACTATTGGTAATTTGTTGATAGTTATTTGTAGTTTAAGTTTGAAATATTCTCATTTATGTGTACACTTAAAACAATGCAATAATTTTCTACTCATCCAGTCCTGATCTTCATACTCTTAACAGTTTTAGAACAGGTGGGAACAGTGACCTGCTTTTTCAACCATTATATCCCCCAGACATGACTAATTTGAAGCTGAGCAAATTGCACATAATGGGCCAGGGATTCAAGTTCATGATTTTTAGTCGGCTGCACTCTTGTTTCAGGGCACATGGTCTTTCCTCCCCGCCCCCTGTACCCCTGCAGCTGTGTCTTCATGAACTAAATGCACCAAATGTGAAATCAAAGGAAATTTATTTTTTTAAAAACTTTCTGCAGAAATTCATTTTTAAAAAAACTATCCTCCTTACTTTTAAGGGGGATAAAGATTAAGCGGTATCTTTAAAAATTTTCATTTTCCTTCAGGGGGTTCTTAAATTTTTAAATGAGTTCTAAATACTAAAGAGGCTAACCACTTAAGAAACCTTTTCAATACATAAGAAAACAGATGCAAGATTTTATAATGGCTCAAAGTTTTCACAAAAGCATAGTGTAATTTAGTGAATTTTTAAATAACCCAAATCCTATCATATAGCATATTGCTTTCCAGAGGCTTCCTACAAAATATCATTAAGATTCAGCAGCATACAGGCACTGGCACAAGAAAAACAAACAAATAAAACAAGCGCGTGCGTGCGCGCGCACACACACACACACACACACACACACACACACACGCTTGGTTCTAAGAAGGTCATGGGCAGGGAAGTGTTTAAGCTGGCTAATTAAAACCCAATTCTATTTGCTTTTTCATCTAATGTTTAAAATTTCCCCATCAATCTGGAAGGCTGCAACCAAACACCATCTAAGTTTCATATAAAACTAAGTACTGAAAAATTCATAAAATTTTATAACTGAAAGAACACTTAAACTCATTAACCTACCTATGAGGAGACTGAAGCCTATTGGTTAAGTGATTGGCCTGGTGACTTTGGGGTGCATGGCTTGTCATTGTGGTTTGGGGTGTTTGTTTTGTGTAATGTGTGTAGTACTTATACTCTTAAAACCCCCAGCTCTGCCATTCAGATCCTCCCCTTCCTAGGCTGCCATGTCTTCTTTCACCTGGGGCAGCAGTGATCAAAAAGGAACATGTATCATGGCCAATTCAACACTAGAATTTCACTTTCTCCCTTGCCCTCTGCAGTAGTACTAGAAAGACACTTCCCACCCAGGACACTTTACGTCTGACATGTCAGTGGAACTGAGGAGCTTTCCCTGGGGAGAGTGGAGGAGGGATTTTCTGAACTTTACTTCAACTTTCCAGCCCACAAACTGCTCCTTCATCTACTGATTCCACTTGCCCACTTTGTTGAAGGTCTATTTTTTGTTCAGTTTCATCTGCTTTCCAATTTAGAGAAGTTTGGTGGGAAAAACATATCACTTACCTTTTGTTGATATTTATTTCCCATGTTTGGGTCTTGTAGTATACCCAAGTTCCAAGATTTCTTTAACAGAAAAAAAAAAAAAAAAAAGGAGAGGAAAGAAAGAAAATAAAAAGAAAGAAAAATTCTCTAAATCAGCGATTTTCAACCTTTTTCATCTCATGGCACACATAAAGTACTAAAATTCTGCGGCACACCAAAAATACTTTTTTGCTGATTTGACAAAAATAATAGGTATAATTTTGATTCGTTCACACTGGATGGCTTTGTGTTGGCTATTGTCAGTGCCACTGACTAAGCAGTCAGGTACTACATGTTTTAAAAATTCTTGCGACACACCAGGGTGCCGCGGCACACAGGTTGAAAATCGCTGCTCTAAATGGACAACATAAAAGGCTAAGTCACTGTTCAAAGTGTTTAACATGGGCTGGATCTGATCTTTTTAGTCTTCCAGCCAACACTGAGGGTAGAGCTGTGACAACTGAGGAAGGAAGGGAGCTACACAGTGAACTTACACAACAGTTTTCCCCAAGAAGTGTTATATACATAGACATTTTCTTTTTCAAGGAAAGCTGGAAATAAAGCCATTTATTTGTTGAAGAGAATCTAATTACGGTTAGAACCTATCACTAACTTTTTGAGACTGTTACCAAGTATGGTCACTTGTTTCTCAGGGAGAAACCACCCCTGGCACCACTGACTCCAGAAAAGCCCCTCCTTTGCACATCCCATAGTTGCGATCCTACTGCAACTCTAATGTCCAGCGGCCACTCGTTAGTGTCCATGAACCACCTCCCCAGTATTAAGATTCCAGAAATTATAGTAATTCCAGAAGTGGTCTAAGAAACATAGACCAGTGGACGATGGGCTCTTCAAGGCTAGAATAGCTTTAGGGGGGAAAAAACCCCTAAAACATATACCAACAAACACCAGGGAACTATGTGTAATGGTTCGCTGCCTGTACAAAAACCTCAAAGAGGATGAAGGTCAGGCAGGGATAATAGGCCAATTTAATCCTGAAAGCACAAGGTGCAAGAAATTTTAATTATGGTCTGCCACTGAAATCACACAAGATCCAATGGCATCTAACTGCAACTGCTCATCAAGAGAGACAAGAGGTGTAATTGTAACTGCTGCATAATCACTGTGAGGGCACAGGGAGGGCTGCCATGCGCTCCCAGCACAGAATGTATTAAGAGCCTCGAAAAATCCAATACAAGGAAACATGGAGATTGCACGCAGCTAAACAGGAGCTCATAACAGGAAAGCCCAACGGGAGTGTGTGTGTGTGTGTGTGTGTGTGTGTGTGTGTGTGTGTGTGTTTGGGGGTGGGTGGTGAGGGTTCCAGGAGTAGAGAAAAATTTAGCTGTTTGGCCCAAATTGAGAGTATGAGCTTGGAAAACTCTGAACCCCTTTCCACGTTGTGGATACCTACACTGAGAAAGACACAATCTCTTCCAGAAATTTCTCTGCTCGGTGAAGCTTCACCCACTCTCCTTTGTTTAAACAATTAGCTTGGATGATCCAGTGATGTACGGAACCAGGCTCCCTTTAGTTTGTTTCCATCAAACCCAAGTCTGGAGACAAAACGCCACGCACACGATCCGAGGTGCCCAAGCTCTCATCCCTAGGATGACTACGACGCCCTCACCGCTGACTCTTGCAAAGGGAAGGGTGGAGAAAGCCCCTCCATGGACTTCTCACTCCGCAAAGTTTTACAAATCTGCGAAGTAAGGGAGCAAAACCTCCCATCCGCACCGGCTGAAAAGTTGGCGCTGAAGTTTGTGCCGGGATGTCCCATATCTCGAGGGGACACCAGTATGTGGAGAGGCGGAAGGATGGATAAAGATGGAGAGACGGGACAGGGTGGGGCGGGCGGGGGAAGGACTTTTTCTAGTGGGAAGTCCACGAGACCATCTTCTTCATCCGGGAGCCGCTTTGGCTCCCAGAGGTCCGGGCAGTGCGCTCCAGGGGAGGTACCTGAGAGCGGGTACCTTCGCCTGGGGCCCGGGGAGCTGTCACCTGCGCGGGACTCCGGCGGGGGAGCTTTCCAAGACGCCAGGGAGGTTCTGGGGCTACAGACTCGCCTGCTCTCCCGGCTCTGAGAAGTGGGGGAGGGAAGATTCGAAAGAGGGCACGAGGCCAAAAGCAACACCTTTCGGAAATGCTGTTCCCATCCGACCTCTCCAACTTCCCGCACAGCCAGCCAAGGACTTTCTCCCATCGCACCCCACCCCATCCCGCCTCCCGGCCCACCGCTCGGACCTCCCGACTGCCGAGGCGCGGGGTGGGATACTGCTGCGGCCAGGAAACGCAGGGCGCGAAGGTCGGGACCCAAAATACAAACTCTCACCCCCCGGCTGAGACGACCTAATGCGTGTACACGGGCCAGGAGCACTGCCCTGTAACAGGGCTCCGGGTTTGCGCCGGGCGCAGTTCCCCGACTCTTCTGTTGTTTCTAATAAAGTCGATTACGTTGCCCTCCAGAGCTGAATGGGAGGGAACCGAGAGAAAAAGGGGGGAGCGCGGGAAAAAGCAGGGGGGGCGGCGGGGGGTGCAGCAATCAACTTTGTAACCCAGCGCTTCCTCGCGCGATCCGTCGCCATGCTTAAGATTCCCACCCCCGCCACCCCCTTCCTTCCTTTCAAGTGGGTACTGAAACTAGGCCAAAACTTTTTCCCCTCCTTTTCTCTTAGCCACTAGACTGGATTGTGCCCCACGGAGCCCCATGGAGCTCTGCTTTCTTAAGCACAATAGCCGGACTAATTAGATCATAGAAGCAAGACAGTGATACTGTAACAAGTAGCCCGAGAGGCAAAGAGGGAAGGGGCCGGAAAAGAGAGAAAGGGGGAAAAGTTTGCAGCTCTCACACTTACCAATCAAGCCTCCCACCAGAAAGGCGATGATTTGGAACACGAGCAGAATCCCACCAACAATGCATAGCTTCTTGGTGCTCATGTTTTCTATAATTGCCCCAGCCATTTTTGCGCCCCCCTTTTTCTTTTCTTTTGGAAATAAATGTTTTAGGGTGTGCTTTTTGTTCGCTCTCCTCTCACGCCCCCTCCTCCCTCGCCTCCTGTCTGGGCGCTGCAAAACTTCAGGGGTGCGGGAGCGCGGCGAGGATGGGACCCGGACCGTAGGCGCCCGCACGGATTCCCCCGGCGCAGCCGGCTCGGGCTCCCCCAGTGCCCGGAGCTGTGATTGTGGCCGCTCCGCCGCCTGTGGACGCTTAAAGGAGCAGGGAAGCGGATCACATGACGCCGCCTCCCTCCCTTTCTTCCTCCCTCCCTCTCGCGCTTCCTCCCTCCCTCCCTACCTCCCTCTCTTCCTCACCCCCGTGCCCGCCAGTGCGGGCGGGGCTCGGAGCTCCGGCGGGTGCTGGCATCCCGCTCCCAAGTCTGGCTGGAGGCTTGTCCCGCCAGGGGCTGGTGTTGTTGGAGGTTGATGATGTTGTTAAGTGGGTTCCCCCTACTCCGCCTCTCATACGTTTCCTTTTCTGGTGCGAGATTTAAATCACCCGTGGACACCTTTGCAGACCTTTAACTTAGGCGTTGACTTTAGGAAATGGTCCCCACCCCCCAACTGCTAGAACTCTCTTTAGGAAAGAGGAGGGGAATTTTTTTAAAGGGACCAAAAAATGCTTAAATCAAAGAACAGAGATGCGGAATCAAATCTCAGCTCGGCTTCCTTCTGCCTGATCCCAGCCTGGGCTGTTGGGCACTTACCCCGCGGCATCTCCCGCACCGCATCCCTTGAGGAACCCTGAGCTTCCGCTGAATCAGACCGCTGTTCTTCACCACATTATACTCCACTCCGTGTGTTTTCAGCGCCTTGATCGTGGCTCTTGCCTCAAACATTTTTTTTTTAATTCCGTGAGTTTTAAACATTTAAAAACCATCTTGTCTGAAAAACCTTGCTAATTTTCCAAACCACCTCCACATATTTTTTTTTTTTTCGGGAACTGAGCCCCTCTCGTTCGCGTGTTTACATTCTTAGCTCCTATTGTTAACTACTTGCGAGGACGTTCGTCTCCACCACAGGGCCTTAACTCTTGGAGGATAGGGAAGGAGTTTTATTCATCTCTGTACCCCCCGTGGTGCCAAACAAAATTCTAGCTCTGGTAGGTCCTCCATAACTTTTGTGGGCTCAATAAATAAGCGAATGTGAAAGCAAGCCCACCGTTTGCATTTCAAAAGCCTAAAAGAGAAATGTGGTTTAGATAGTATGCATATTAAGTTGCAATGTTTGCTCTCTCTTAGTGAGCATGTATTTATATTTATTTTTATACTTAACTTGCAGGAGGAAAGGCAGGTGGGACTCAAGAGATTTCCTGCCCTATCAAGACTCAATTCCTGGGCCTGGTTTTTCCGTGTTTCATAAAGTGGCCACTTGGACAGCACAGTACACACATTGCAGGATAGACCCTGGGTCTGGTAACTTCCCCTCTCCATTTCCACACATGCAGGGTTTTCACCACCCACCATCCCTTACACACTTAGTTTCTTGCCCCTCCCCTCCATCTACACCCTCTACTCTGTTCCTGAACTTTCATTGCCCTTGTAGAAGATGCTATGCAGGCTACACTTCATAGAGGTGTTCATTTCTGGAGTCCAACTAGATACTGCTTAAGAACTGGTACCAAAATGTATGTGTATATAACTCCATTTCCTTGGCATTTAACAGTTCTTACCAGTTCTGGGCATATATTTGCTATTTATTCATTCTTTCCCTTAACCCTTTCCAGGCTTTCTTTCCTTGGCACTGGAGGGTGCCAAGATGTAAAGACACTTGCACTTGCCTTGGCGTCTATGGTTCCCAGTCTAGCTGTTCTTCACTGCGAGCAGTGATTAGCAACCTTTACTTTGGAGAACATCAGATCAGGCAGGAAGGAGCAAAAGAAAATCTTGTCAGCAGTAGTGGTCAGGAGTGTTTGGTACCCAAACATAAATAGACCAGTGTGGTTTATTTGCTTTCCTTCTTTACCTTTTCAGAAGCTTACATCTTTTTTTTTCCCTCACAGGAGTAGCTTCCAGGCCGTCATAAATAGAAGTAAAGAATGTCCTTCTTACTTCTTTTGCTAGTTAACTCTACATTCTGTGTTCTCATCTCAGTAAGCTGTCAACTTCCATATATTTAAATAATAATGGTGCCTTAAGGTAGAATTTCTTTTTTAATAACAGGAGATATTTTTTAGTAAGGTTACAGGATTTGATATCAAGATTTACTCTCCATTTGATACTACTTTTCAATATTTAGGAAGAAAGAAATGGCATCCCATGTACTTCAAATATGAATCGGATCTATAAGAAATTCTTGGCGAGTTGAATGGGTTTATCTGTTTAAGATTAGTGACCTCCTAACTCAGCCCACTTTTCTACAATATGAACTGCTACAACACGCCTCATCCCTCGGCTCCCAAATACACGTCTTCAGAGTACCTGACCTAACTCTTCCAGGTCCGGAAGTGGGAGGCCTGGCATAGAATACTGGTTCCCCAGCAAGGCGACACACTGTTCTAAGAGGGTACTTATTACTTAATATTTTCATTAAAAAGGGATGCTTCTAATTGCTCACCAGTGCTTCTGACTTGTATGAGATTACCAATATTGCCAAATTGAGGGAGGGCTAGACGCATGCAGCATTAATCACCATGGACTGTTTTTTTTTTTTAATTACCATTTCTCTTATGTCTTTTTAAAAATGAAAAGTGGCCGTTGGATTCTTATTTTCCAAGGGAATAACACAGTTGAGCAGAAAAGAGCTTGAGTGCTGAGTTGCCTGGACCTGGGACGGGGCCTCGCTCCCAGCTCTGCTCTCTGCTCTGTGTGATCACAGTCACCTGCCCACTTCAAGCCTCAGTTTTTTCATCTTTAAAATGGACATAATAATGATACCTAACTCATGAGATTCTTGCAAGATATTATTAATTGTTATAATTAGGAGCTCTTAAGGGAAATCAATAATCTCGTGTAAAAAACTGATCATTAATGGGTCCTTTCTCAGCTCTAAAATTCTATCATGCTACAATTGTTCTTGAAATGTATTTTAGGAGCAGTCTAGGTGATTGACTGTGACTGAGAAGGGTGCTAATAAGGCCAACATTTAGTTTTGAACTCTGAACAACACTCAGTGAACTTTAAACATCAAATCATTCTAAAAGCTGCTTCCAATCACCCATACAACACGTGTTTGGGTCACCAGGTAAGTTGTCCCAGAGCCTAGGATAACCCAAGTGTGCAATCCAACTCTGCCAACAAAAATCAATCATCCAGACTCCATTTCATTAGACTTAAGTTGAGGATCCTGATTTACCCATTGTTTATTTGCAGGGTTTGGCACATGGGCGTTCATAGTGATGTTTAAGGCATAATTATCGAATGAATGAATGAATGAGTATCTAACTGAAGGTGGATTAACTGCTACCCTCCCCTTCCCCCCTCCCCCCACTCCTGTATAGCATTTATTGACTAAAGGTCTGTCTGGCACGTAGAGCCTGGGTTGTAGTTTACACTACATCTATGCATGTGCTGTGTTGTCACTCTGGCTTGCAAGCTCCTTAAGACCAAGGAGAGTATGACTTGAGCCTTTGTCTTTCCCACAACCCCAGCACAGGCCTTGTGCAGGGGAGGGCTCATTTCCTGGAGTTGAGAAAGCCCCTTTTGGAAGCCAAAGACAGCAAGCATATCATTACCATCATCGTTGCAGTAAATGTAATGCAGAGATCTAAAAGAATTGCATACACCTCCTCAAACACCTAATTTACTTCCCAGAGGGACCTAACAAGAGTAATAATTTCACTCTGAGGCTTCTCATTCTCATGAATAGCTTTTATCCATAAATGGCATCCCTGTGGCTCCTTCGTTGTTGGTATTTTCTCATAGTTAGTGCCTGCAAATGTGAGCAGGCACTTGGGGTTCACACTCTATTATTCAGTGTCATTTCTCTCTCTCTTTCTCTCTATAGATAGATATACATATACATATAAAAGAATAGATATACATTCACAACTTCTTTTAAAATGCTCATTCATTTATTTTCAAAAGGAACCACCCTTCCTTTTCCCCTCTGTGAGCCCCTTCCTCTTCTCGTGTATGTAAATACAATACCTTTTCTAGCACCTGTGCTTGCACTGTAACCTTGAGTAGGAACTATTCAGAACCCTGGGCTGGGAAGACTGGCACTTTCAACCTGATCTTTAGATAAAATTATTTCATAAATACCCTGCCACCCTCTCCCATTTTACACATCAGCCCTAAATAAACTCCATTTTCACCTTTTCTTTTACATTCACACATAGGCTTATTTAGTAACAGCTTTGTCTTACTAGTTGTGTATATAAACCTGACAATATTACTTACTTTTGAGACTTTTCTTATTTGTTTCATTTTTAAAAGATGCTAATCTCAACGTCTTAAATTGTGATGAGCACTTTAAAAATGTTACAAAGTGCCTACCGTAGAGCCTGACACAAAGGGGGCACTCGACAAATGTTTTTTGCAAGTTATTAGGGGGAGCTTTCTGTTCCTAAATAGCAAAGCAAAACAAAGAACTATAAATCTTCCAATTATTGTTTCTTATGAAACTGCCTCTTTGAACCCAGGCAACGTGGAAGGGACGCATAACAAATGTACAGGTTTCCAGAGGCCTCTTGTGAAAGGCAGCTGACAACCTGAAGGAGCCAGCCAGCCTCCTGTTGTTTTCCAGGCTTGAAAGAGGCTGCAGCAGAGAGCTGGGATTCCTCCAGTGTACAAACCCCTGAGATGCCATGTGCTCAGTTTCTGGAGCAGAGGTAAAGGAACGGGTCCTTTCTCTCTGCCAGTTTCCCTAGCATATGCCTAATGGGGTCTGAGCTGACTGATCCCCCCACTCCATGCCCTCCTGACTGTTCCCCCTCTCCACCTCACCTTGCACTCTGTCGTGCTCATAAGCTTCTCTCCATCTGCTCCTCCCCATGGAGAATGGCAGTGGGAGGAAAGCCTGAGTAGGCCAAGAAACACCTGCCCTGGATAACGATCCTGTGATATGCAGACAACAACCCACACAGAGGCACAGAGTCAGCAGAGAAATTTTGTTGAATGAGTGAATGAATGATGAATGAACACGTTCCAGTCCCTGGCTGTTCAGAGGTTCAGGAAGCTCTCCCACAGATGGCCAGTGGCAGAGGAACTCGGACTTAACCTCAGCCCTAGACCATCTGGGGTGAGAATAGGTCCTGACTTGGGCCAAAGCCCAATTTTTACCCTGAGCTAATTGTAAAGTAGCTCAGAATCATCACTAAGTAACTTAGCGTGAAGGATAATCTCCAAAAGAACAGCTTCAGGATCTATATGCAATGCAGGAAAGTAAAGGCTGTGAGAGACAAAATACATGAAGGTCAAGGAACTTAGTGTTTCCTCTTTGCACTAGATGAAAGAAAGTGGATGGCAGGGAGTGGGGGAGGGCAGGTAATTCCCCAAATGTCAGATCTAACAGCAGCTATTAGCCACTAATAATAATGTCAATAATTACAACAATAAGAAATTACACTGATTGCTTCCTATGTACCAAGCACTATGCTAAATTAAATGTTTTACATATGTCATCATCATTAATACACTCAACAGTCCTGTAAAGTAGGTACTCATTTTATCTTTTTGTTTTTTTTAAAGGAAAGCCAGTTCAGAGAAATTAAGGAATATTCCCTTGACCACACTGCTAGTAAACAGGGCAATCCAGATTCTGAGGCAGACAGAACACACTACTCATTCAATCACCGAACACTGACTGAGTGTTTATGAGTGCCAGAACTGATCAAGATGCTGGGTTAGAGCAGTGGGCCCGACAAGGGCCTTGCCCCCATGGAGCCTGCACCAGAAAGCCTGCTACAGAGCCTCGGCTCTTGTCTGCTTTATGTCACTGTGCCCTTTGAACTCAACAAAGAAAAGAAACCTGCAGGACTGTGGAAATGAGCAGAAATCACCTCCTCGGTGTGCCAGGGGCCTTCCTGCTGCCTCCCCTGTGAGCTCTCAGGAGACACGGACTGAGAAAACCCTTTCCCGGCCAGTTCCGGGCCAGGCACCGGTTTAGTGTTCGGAGGCTCCTGTACTCAGCGTTCCACGCTGTTTCCTTCCTCCGAACCTTACTCCCACTCAGCGCCAACTCCCTCCAACGAAGCCTTACATCTTTGCAAGTCTGTCTTTGCAGATTTTTGCCATTTAGACTTTTCCAAGTTGAAGATCAATTTTCAAGACAAATAACTCATGAAAGTAATTGTCATGCACAATTTCAGAGTGTTTTGAGGACATCTTGAAGAATACTTATCAACGAAAGACATTCAGTGCACAAAATTAATTTTGGCTTAGTTAATCTAGAAATCGATTTCTAAAATGTTTTTGTGAATTTTGTTGTTGTGATATGAATTCCCTAATAAAGACACTCTTTATCAAAGATTTCAAGTTGCTTTATCAGTATTATTCATCTTAATGTAACAATTTATGAGGGTAAAGTTTTCCGATTTCTTTTTTTCCACAGTGATAACTTTTTAAAAAATTAAATGTATTGGGGTGACATTGTTTCATAAGGTGATGTAGGTTTCAGGTATACATTTCTATGACACGTGACCTGCATGCTGCATTGTGCACCCAACACCCAAAGTTAAATATCTTCCGTAACCATATATTTGACCCCTTTTACTCTTTACTTCCTTCCCACCCCTTTTCCTTGGGCAACCACCACGCTGTTTTCTGTGTCTACGAGTTTCGGTTTTGTATCCCACATGTGAGAGAGAACATGCGGTTCTTAGCTTTTTCCGACTCACTTATTTTACTTAGCATGATATTCTCAAGGTCCACTCATATTGTCTCAAATGACAGTATTTCATCTTTTCTTATGGCTGAGTAGTGTTTCATTGTACACGTGTACCACATCTTCGTTATACAGCCCTCTAGTGAAGGACTTTTCGGTTGTTTCCATGTCTTGGCCACCGTGAATAATGCTGCAATGAACAGGGGGGTGCATATACCCTTGCAAATAAATGTTTTCAAATGCTGGTTACCTACCCAGTTTCTGATACATGTCTTACCTTTGTAATAAATCTGAGCTGGGAAGTGTGAATAATTTGATGGTGCTTTCCTTCACTTATTTCAAAAATATTTATTGTGTTTACATATGCCAGGCATCTGCCAATTTCTGGACCACAAATACAGAAAGGACTGGGTACACTCTACCTCTCACAAAGCTTATCATTTCAGGTACACAAAGGGGTCTCAGTGATGCTGTGGCTATGTTACAGGAGATGGTCAGTCCCAAAGAATCACTGGTGTAAGAGGCATGGCAGAGACCTTGATCTGAGGAAGGGACAGGGCAGGGGGTGTGCTCCTAGCCAGGTGCACAGGAACTCCATGCTCTGGCTGCACTTGATCTTCGCAGGGTCAGCAGAGTGTAGCGGTGAAGACTGCCTGGGGTCTGAATCTGGCTTTGCTACTTACTCTCATGTTTCTGGGCTAGTTAGGATAATTGCTTTGTCACTCAACACCCTCATTTATAAAATGAGAATAACAATACTCTCCCAAAATATGATTGTTATAAAGATTAAATGGGATATTGGTGTTAAGTATTTAAAACAGTGCTTAAAACATAGTAAGTTTAGCGTGTTTGCTCAAAAAAATAGTTTTTCTTCTTCTGCCACTGCCACAAGGATACCTTAAGTTCTATTTACTCTACACATCTTGTTACATCCCCAAAGCACATATATATATTCATTAGTAATTCTTATTGTTACCCATTATTAATGTATTTGGCATCTCCTATATGCCAGGTGCTGATGCTTACTTGTGGAAGGTGGTATGAGAAGCAAAGATCTAATATTAAACAGATCCGGGTGAAGTGCTGGGGCCTTGGGCAAGCGACGTGAGCTCTCGGAGCTTCAGCTAAGTCACTTGTAAAATGAAGATGATGGTATCTTCACAAAAGCTGTGGGAGGATCGAACACATTCAGTGTATAAGGAGTTTAGCAAAGGGCTCGCTGTTTGATGAGCGCTCGATAATGAGGAGGGACTAGAGGAGGGAAGCGTTAGGGTTAGGGTTAGGGTTAGGGTTAGGGTTATTGTAAAGGCAACAGGTTTGTGTAGTTAGAACCCTGAAGTTCAGCGCCCTCAACCCCTGCCCTCTTATTCTGCAAAACCCAGGGAGTCTTCTTCCCATGGGTCAGGTTCTTCTCCAATTGTTGCATGCAATCCTTGTTGACCACTCTTTCAATGAACAACCCACTCTTAGTAAACTGTTATTTGGGCAAGAATGGGCTACTAAGCCTCCAGGACTGTCTGTTGAACTATCTTTTAAGTATCACACATACTTTGAAATACTTTTTGACCCTCCTTCGTAAGCAGATCTCCCTTGGGATACTCATACAGCTGTATTTATTGGTGGCCCTTCACACATGCTACCTGATATTGTGGTTATCTGGGCACTTGTCATATCTACTTCATTACATCTCAGTTTTGTTTTGTTGTGTTGTGTTTTGTTTTAAGATAACAGGGCTGTGTTTTTCCTGAAAGTCTTTTTATTTCATTCTAGTAGAATCCCAAGCGCTGAAGTCATCCTTCCCGATCATGGCCTCTTCATCTACTTCTCAAAACAGATGTATTTTTAATAAGAAAGTTAAGGGAAAGAGCCATCAGGTATAAACATTCTCAGCTTCAAAACTGATCATTTTCTTACACATGATCTCCAAAGAAGCAATGATCTACCTTTTGGGCAAAGCATACCTCTTTACTTATGCACATACACCTGTGCCTATGCGCTTAGATCTGTTTTAGAGAGCTGGCCGCAGAGCCTCAGGTGTGCTCTGTTCAGCCCTTGCCTCCAGGGTGAGAGTAAGAGTTAAATGAGTTAGCACATGAAAGGTGTTTACTAGATAGAGTACTAAGCACGTGTTATATCTCAGTAAATGTTAGTTATTATTGATTACCTTCTATCACTTTCTATGACTAGCTTCTTCACGATCTTCTTTTATACCTTTCCTCAATCTCACTCTCAAATCTCCCCTACATAAAATATACCTTTCTCAACCTGCATTCCACTTACTGAATTCTTTCCTTTGATTGTAAATCAAACTTCCTAAATGAATAGTTCACACTTGCTGTTTTTTAAAATAACCTCTCTTCCCATTCCCTCCCTGACCCCCCAGACAACTTAGATTCCAGACCCAGCATCCCAGGGACTCTGCTCTGCCACCAGTCATCAGCAGCCTCTTTGGTGTTTGTCTTATTTGATGTCTGAAATTTAACACTTCTACTATTGGAAACATCTCTCCCCACTTTATTCTCAGTTCTCTTCCTGTTTCTCTAACATTCCTTTCTCTCTCTTTCCCTGGCTCCATTTCCTCTGCCCAACCCCTGAATGTTGGTGTCCTCTCCTTTAGCTCCTCTCTTCTCATGGGGTCAGTGGGAAAGTCTGTATCTTCGGACCTGACCTCTTGACTGAACTTTAGACTCAGACCCAATCGCTTCCTAGACATCTCAACCTTGACAAACCATGTGCTCCTCCAAATTAACCAGATGCCTTCCCTATCCCATTTAGTGGCCTAACATTTCAACCACTTGCACAAGCTACGTATCTCAAGGCCATCCTGGATTTATTACCCACATCCAATCAGTTACCCAGGCCAGATTCTGCCTCTCTTACTCATAAAGGGTTGTTGGCCTCTCCTCTCCACCCTCCCCACCTCCTTGCAAGTCCAGACTCTCATCATCTCTCCAACTTAGACTTTTGAAGACCTTTTGGGTCAGGTCTTCAATCTCTAGTTTCTAACAATAGATAATTCAGCCTGTACATAGATTCCAAAGTATAATCATTATAAAACACAGATCTGTCTTCTTCACTCTCTGAGTAGAACTCTGCAATATTTTCCTATTGCCTACAAATAGAGCCTACATTTTAAAGCCCATCTCTAGCCAAAGCTCACTGATTTCTCCAAAATCTACATGCTTGAGATATCTTTCATTCCCAGACTTAACAAGTCACTTCTTTGTACCTGATTGTATGTAATTCACAGTCTAGTTCATGTCTTTCTTCTTATAATATGATCATTGCGATGGACAGTTGGCCCTTCAAGTAGTGCCAGCAAAGTATGAACCTCTGGTATTTCTCCCCTTCTATTACCTATTTTATTTTTTTTAAATTTATTTATTGATGAGAGAGAGAGAGAATTTGTTGTTCCACTTATTTATGCACTCAGTGGTTAATTCTTGTATGAGCTCTGACTACGGATCAAACCTGCAACCTTGGCATATGGGGACAATACTCTAACCAACTGAACTACCTGGCCAGGACCTATATTACCTATTTTTAAGTTCTGGCTATCCAGAGGCCCAAATAGAGACCTAGAAATCATCTTAGATGTCTCCTTTATAAATGTAGTCAACAGATACTGAGAATATTTTCTGCTAGATATCATAAATAATACATCATCATCACAACACCGAACACATATCATACTGGGTGAAAGGCACTGTTTGAAGTGAGATAGATAGGTAATATAAAAATATAACACCAAATTAAAATAGTATAATAAAAATTTGTAGCTCAAATGATTGTGGTTAGGATTAAATGCTCTAAGTGTACTCTTGTATATATGACAGAACATTTAATCCTTACCACAACCATTTGAGATACAGGCTATTATTCTGTTTTAGTAATTTACCCAAGATCACGTAGCTAATAAACACTGGAGCTGGGGTTTGAATCCAGTCAGTGTGGCACCATAGTGCATGCACTTAATAGTTACACTCGTCTACCTTTGATTCAAGGAGCAGTAATAGTAACATCCTTTAAGGTTTTTCTATGTGTAAGGTACTGCTCTTAATATATTACATGTATTATTTCATTCAATCCCCACAACACCTTCTATAAGTTAGGTGCTATTTATTCTCCTTGATTACTTATGAAAATTAACTTTACCTGAAGAAAGCCAAATAAAAATTCAAACTGAAAACACAGAAAAATCTGGACACAAATACTCACTTCAAAGGAGTATGCATTTACTCTTCTAAGAGCCTTGTTTCAGAATTCTTTAGAATTTTAGATTTTTCATATCACTTATCACAAACTTTCAGGTACCTTTGCAGTATGAGAGCAGGAGTTTCTTTATTCATTCAACTATCTATTTATTCAAAAACATTTATTGAGCACCTACTGTAGGCAAGACACTGAATACTTCAGAGAATGTTTCTTCTCTCCCCAAAAAATAAATATCTAGAAACTGAAAAGGACATTATGAGCAACTAATACAATGAAGTGTGGCAGGTAGAATTGCAGAGAGGTTAAGAGAACAGACTTTGGAGCCAGACAGACTTTATTCAAAGCTTGGCTTTGCCACTTACTTCCCATGTGACCTTAGAAAATTTATTTAAACTATTTAAGCCTTATTTTTTTTCTTAGAACCTACATTATATGATTGTTGTCAAGATTTTAAGTTTTGATATTTATAAAAGACTTTGATTAGCACCTGGAACATGGTCACACTAAGTAAAGGGCAGCTATAGTTAGTAGTAGTCATGGTATTCCCATGTAAGGGTACACTGGCATTGGAAAGCAAGAATGAAGAGAGTACTTTTTTTTTATTGGAGAAAGGAAGCAAGTTCAGATAAGTCTTTAAAGCAAAAGATACATCTAAGTTTTAAAAAATGAGTAGGTGTTCTCATAGACAGAAAGGAAAAACATGATTAAAGTCAGGGAATGATGGATGACCCCTGAAGCTCATATATCTGGCTGAAGAGTGAGTAATATGTCTTTGTAACTCCAGCATATTGTATCAGAGACCTATAGCCATGGAGACAGGAATGTAACAAGGGTGGAGAAGTGCGGTTCTCATTATGATTATAGATCTTTGAAAGCTATTATTTGAAAGCATGTTTATTATTGGACTGAGAATAATAACACCTTCTCCTGTGTTTGGATAGCAGCAATTCTGTACAATTTTAAGATAATATCTCAGTAATTTTCACAACCTTGGAGGTCTGGCCAATAATAATTATCACCATTTTTCATATGGAAAAGCAGAAGTACAAGGAGGGGAAAGGCAGAAATCCAGGGTTGCTCAAAATGTGATTGGTGGATCTTGAAATGGGTCTGTAATTTGCAGCTCATCAAAGTTCCCAAAATAACAAGATCAGACTAACTCAACACACATGCCTTTCTCTTCTTGTCTTTTTTTTTTTGTTTTATCCTCACCTGAAGACATTTTCATTTGTTTTTTTAGATAGAGAAGAAGGAAGACAGAGAAGCATCAATGTGAGAGAAGCATCAATTAGTTGCCCTTGTACGAACTGCACCCAGGGATCTGTGCCAGACCAGTGGTGAACCTGCAGCCTAGGTATGTGTCCTGATGGGAAACTGAACTGCAACCTTTTGGTTACTGGATGATGCTCCAATCACTGAGCACACCAACCGGGGCTCTCTCATTGTCTTAAAAACGTAGACAAGGTATACTGGAAAAAGGTAGAGTTAAAAGGCAATTAGAAATAGTAATGGGCCCTGCAGAAAATGTTGGATCAGACAGGTTTATGATGAGTAGAATAGACATGCTGGGAATAAGTTGGACTATTTGCCAAAAGCAAACTATTTATTTGCTTACTTGCTTACGTACTTACTTATGTAGCTCACATACAGTAAACTACATAAATCATAAGTATACATGTTGATGAATTTCTACAAATAAATGCTATATTTGTTTGCTAGAGATGTCATAACAAAATACCACAGACTGAGTAGCTTAAGCCGCAGAAATTAATGTTCTCACAGTTCTGGTGGCTGGAAGTACAACTTCAAGGTGCTGAAAGTGTTGGATTCCTTTGAGGCCTCCCTCACGGTCTGCACATGGCCACTCACTTCTTCTTTGTTTGGTCTTTGCTGTGTGTGTTTGCACCCCCAGTGTCTCCTCTTCTTATAAGGACATCGGTCATATTAGATTAGGGACTCTTCCTAACGTCCTGTTTGAACTCAGTCACCTCTTTAAAGACCTTATCTCCAAATGTGTTTACATTCTGAGGTACTGGGTGTTGGGACTTCAACATATGAATTCAGAGGGGGATCACAACTCAGCAATCACAAAGGTGATGGCTCTCTACATATAAGATATAGAACCACCCAGATCAAGATATAGAGTATTTCCACCATCTCACAAGGCTCCCCTGTACCCTCTTCCAGTCAAGGATTCCTCCAGCAGTAACTTCATTTCACCTTTATCACCATTGATACGTTTTTTCCTGTTTTTGAACTTCGTATTTGTGAGGGGGCTGGTGTTTTCCCCCAGCATAATGTCTGCATGTTAGTTTATGAAGTAATATTTTGTTTATTTAATTTCATTGTGTAAACATAATTTATATATTTGAATTGCTTCCAGTTTTTGGCTGTTATGAACAAATCTGCTGTAAGCATTCTTTTTTATTTTACCACTTTTATTTATTATTGTTGTTCAAATACAGTTGTCTCCATCCCCCCCCCCAACATCACTCCGCACCGCTCCACACACCCCCACCTTCCACCCTTGATCCTCCCTCTGTTTGGCTGTGTCCATGTGTCCTTTATACACATTCCCTGATGGCCCTTCCCCTATTTTCCCCCATTATCCCTCTGGTTACTGTCAGTTTGTTCTTTATTTCAACGTCCCTGGTTATATTTTGCTTGCTTGTTTGTTTTGTTGATTAGGATCTCATACATGTCTTTTGATGGACATAATCATTCCTTCCTATTAGGTGTGTATGTCCAAGTGGAATTTCTGGGCTATAGATATATATAGGTGTATTTGCTGTTAATAGATACTTTAGAACAGTTTTCCGAAGTAGATTTGCCCACATACACTCACACTTTCAGTTCTTCCACACCTTCACCAATACCTAGCATTGTCAGTCTTTTTAATTTTAGCCATTCTGGTGGGGACGGATGATTTATTTCCCTGATAGCTAATGCTGTTCACATTTGGCCATTTGATAGGCTTTTTTGTGAAATGTCTGTTCAACTTTTTTTTCTGTTTTAAAATTTGACATTTTTGTTTGGCAGAAGTTCTTTATATATTTTGGACATAAATCATTTTTTCAGGATTTATATTGCAAATATCATTTCTTGGTCTGTGGGATGTCTTTTCTCTCTTTTTAATGGCGTCTTTTCAAGAACAGTCATCTTAAATTTAATTAATTCCAGAGTATCAGTCTTTCCTTTCATGGTTTGTATTCATGCTCCATTTAAGAAATCTTTCCTCACGCAAAGGTCATGAAGCTATTCTTCTGTTTTCAACTAGAAGCTTGAATATTTTACTTTTACATAAAAGACTGTGATTCATTTCAAGCTGATTTTTCTGTATGTTTAACCAATTGACTCAGCACCATTTCTTTTCCGCTGAATGCTATGCAGTGGTTATGTAGGTAACCATATTTGTACAGGTCTCCTGAGATCCATGTTAATGTCCTATTTTTCTGTTTATCTCAACTTGTAGTAATACCAGACTGTTTTAATTATTAATTATACTAAGTCTTGATATACATGAAGTCTAACAGATTTGTTCTCCAAAATGGCCTCGGATCTTCCAGGCTCTCCAAATTTCAAACAAACTTATAGTTATAAATTTTCATTAAAAATTCATTGGATTTGGACTAGAATTGTGTGGAATCAATTTGTCAAAAATTCACAATTTAATATGTTGAAATTTTTAGTCATAAACATAGGATTTCTTTTATTGATATTGGTCTTCTTTAGTTTCTCTCAGCCATATTTTATAGTTTTTAGAGAAGCAGTACTACACTTCTTTTGTTAGATTTATTTCTAAATATTTGGATTTTTGATGTGATTATAAACAGTAATTTTAACATTTTTATTTTTTAGTTTGGTACTGATATATGTAAACACAATTAATTTGCTATCAATATAGTGCAATCAATATAGAATATCACCTTCTGTCTGGTGACCTTGAAAAATTAATTTATTATTATAATATATTTGTAGAATCTTTTGATTTTTTTACATGCAGAATCATGTCATATGTGAATAATGATTTTACTTCTTCCTTTCCAAACTGTAGCTTTTATTTGTTTTCTTGCCTTATTGTAATGGCTAATTCCTCCAGGACATGTAGAATTAAAAAGTCACCTCTATCCCTGACTGGTGTGGCTCAGTGGAATGGGTGTTGTTCTGCAAACCAAAAGGTGGCCTTTTCAATTCCTAGTCAGGGCACATGCCTGGGTTGTGAGCCAGGTCCCCAGTTGTTGGGGGTGTGTGAGAGGCAACAGATTGATGTTTCTCTCACACATTGATGTTTCTCTTACCCTCTTTCTCCCTCCCTTCCTCTTTCTCTAGAAACAAATAAATAAAATCTTTTTCCTTAAAAAGTCACCTCTATTTGATATTTGTTTTGGAAATGCTACCAGTATAATTGAACTAAAGAATAAAAAGAGAATCAATAAGGAAGCAAATCTATAATTATTTCTAATAGATATAATTATAAACCTTAAAAACATAAAAAATTAAATAAAAATTATTTCAATCAATAAAAGG
>VMDR010005307.1:0-52625 GCA_007922815.1 Macrotus californicus | reverse complement strand
TCGTATTTATATTATTATATTTTAAACAATTTATATCATTAGAAATGCTCTGTTTTTTAAAACGTATTTCAGGAGCATTGACCATTTATTAGGTAATTTTTCAAAACATTATTTTCATTTCCTATGACTACTGTAACAAGTTACAGCAAACTAAGTTGTTCAAAACAACATATTTTTTATTCTTTTAGAGTTCTAGAGATCAGAAGTCTCCAGCTTTCCTGGCCTAAAAATAAGGGTATCCACAAAGCTGAGGTCCTTCCAGAAAGCCTGGGATAGAGTATGCTTCCTTGTTCTCCAGTTGTAGAGCTGCGTTTCCCGTATCCCCTTGGCTCAGGGCCCCTTCCTCCAGTTCCAAACCAGCAGCACAGACAGCAGGTTGCTTCAGTGTTAACTTGCCTTCTTCTCTTGTCCAGTCTTCCTCTGCTTCCCTCTCATAAAGATGCTTATGATTGCATCTAGGGCCCACCCAGAGAAGCTAGGAGAATCTCCCTGTCTCAAGATCCTTAGTTTAATCACATCTGCAAGATTTCCATTCACATGTAAGGTAACATATTCACAGGTTGCAGGGATTAGAGTCTGGCTATCTTTAGAATTTATTAGTCTGTCTACCACAGCGGTCTTTATTTTTTTAAGGGCCGTGAAAGTGGTCTTTAATTTCCATATGCATACTTTTTTGTGCACATACTCGACTATATTTGTATGCATCCTAGGATATCAATTTATTACATATTATATATAATATGTATTTGTATGTGAGTATTATATGTATATGTATATATGCACACAACACATTCATATGCATGTGTGTTTTTATTTTCCAGACTGGTTTCCAGAAGGTTGGTAGAAAGAACTGGTCTCCTTGCCTCTCACTCGCATATTTTCTTTTCTTAATCTTTGCCAGTGAAATGGGTAAAAAAATATGATTGATGTTTTAATTATATTTCTATGAAAATTAGCTAGAGTGAACATTTTTTATGCCTAACATCTATATATTCTCCTATAAATGAATATTTCTTTGAAGTTTTTTGTTGGTGTAAAAATGACATAATAGGTTTAGACACTAAAGCTTGCTTGAGAATTCCTTGGCTAAACATTCTGATCCCTCCCGAAGCACATGGTTTCCACCTCTGTCGGTTGTGCTCCCTACATGGTACATTGATGGAAACTCTCACTTCTTATTTTAATGGGGTAATTTTCCATAACTTAAGATATCTGACCTGGAAAAATGTCCAAGAAAAGAAGAACTGATAAGTTAACCTTAATCCTATATTACAGAAAGGTCTTTGTGTCAGTTACTACAGGGCTAAATATAACTACACTGACCCACTTACACCAAATTGGTGCTTCTTATAATTGTACTGTTAATTCATGCTCAGGAGCTGGATGACAAATGAGTGTCTTAGATCCAAGCTTCTGAATCAAGAAATACCATGTCCTTGGAGTTAACTCCAGACAGAGGCCTAGGTAATGATTAGTGACCAAAGGTTAGTGTTACAATAAAAAAGACATTTGGTATTTCTTACAGACTAGTTACATACATATACATGTATACATACAGCTGTATGTGTATGGTCTATATTTTCTGAGATTTGGAAATTGGAGGCAATAGACCTGCCTCACAGGTATACCATATAGAGATAAGAGAAGAGACTCGTGAAACTCAAAGAGGAACAGACAGAAAAATCTTGTGAAAACAAAGATGTATCTTCAAAATATCAGGATTCTACACCTAACTTTGCTATCGAGTATCTTTCCATCCCTGGGCAAAGCCTTCCTCCCTTGTCTTAACATTCATCCTAACGGTTGTATCGAGGATTTAAAGATGAAGGAAGTACAGCCCCTGCCCTCAAGGATCTCTTCCTCTAAGGCAGACGAATCTGCAAAGCAATGGATTTTGACTTTGATAGACTGAGGGAATGCTTTCCTGCAGGAGCAGAGCTCAGTGGAGGAACACCTCACCCAGCGGAGACAGGAGGCTCACAGGCAGGCTGTGTACAGTAATGGCAACAAGTTTGTCTTAAAGCAAGATAGAAGTTAGCCTTCCATTTATCAGATGAGGGTGCTGATCTCTTGGCTCCACAATGGGATTGCTTAGCTCTATTAGAGGCCAGGGCTCAGAGTGCTTAATTGATGGGTCCTGCAGACAGCTGGTTTAGATGGAAAGAGTTGTTCATCTCCGGCTGTCTCCCATTGTCTCCTTCCTACAGGATGAGCCTTCTAGCCCTGTAAGGATGATACAACTTTTCTGTCCATTTCCTCTTCCAGGGGGTAGAACTCTGTCAGACTAAGCTTTGGGGCTTCTCCCAAGACCTTCCCCTGCTGCTGGGAAGTCAGAGGATAGAGTACCAGGGCGGTCTGCTCGCAGTGGTTATGAAACCCTCCCTGGCCCTCTGCTGGGTGGCCTCGTGGGTGTTCGACGCTACCTCTCTACCACACAAGCCAAGGAGTCAGCACTTTGGGAGAAAAATGTGTAATTTTCCATCTCTCTCTGTTCTCTGCTCTTGGAGTTTGTGGAGCTATTATTCGCTACATTTTCTGAGCCTCTGATTCTCTTGGTATTCGTAGAATACCTGTGGAAAAGGTTACATTCTCCTATTTTGGCCAGTCTTTTGCCTGTCCTCTCCTGTCTTGGACCTTATCCTTCAACCTGCCTTTGGGGATTATGTAGTTCTCTGTTGAACCTATCAAGAAATAGAAATCATTTTTACTGTTCCCTTTTTTTTATTTATACAATTTAGAAATCTTAATCTCTCTACTTTGTAATATTGTTTAAAAATATTTTTAATATTCCAAGGATGATATGTCCTTACTTTTTATCCACTTCTTGGTTTCTGGCATTCAGATCTACCCCTACAAGTTAGTTTTTATTTATCTTTTTATCTTCCTTTGTACTTTAGTAATGTGAGCAAAAATAAAAAAGTGTTTAATAACACCAGAAGAGTTTTCGTTCAACCCGCTCCCATTGATGCAACTTTCTTCACGTTTCTAGCCCAGTCTTTAATTCTTCAGGATGTGCAGTGATCAGAAGAATTGCTCTTTTAAGATGGGCAACTTGGTATTCGCACTCCTACCCTTTAACTGTCAAGACAGCATTTGGAAGGTGACCAAGGTAGACCTGTGGGTGTGGATAGCCTTGGGGAGAGAGTCACCTCTAGGTGCTCTGAAGGTGCTGTGGATAGAAGTCAAAGTTAATTTGTAGCACAATCCTCAGACAAAGCCAACATTAGGTAGAGTATGTTTGGAAACTCAATATAAACCCTGTTTTTTTAAACATCTTCTCATTGGACTTGCTCTTGTGACCAGAGGGTTAGTGTTGGGATCTGACAGCTTCCCAGGCCTCACACCTCTACTAGTAAGCAGTGTCCCACAGTGTCTAAGTTCAAGGCCAAGCTCCAGGGATATTTAACACTGTTCTGTGTAGGGAGGGGGAAAACCCTATCGAGTGGGTGTAAGGCAGAGGGGGAGGAGTAGAGAGGAAAATTGAAGTCAGTGAAAAGGAACGGGACATTTTTTTATATGTGAGAGAGGAGTAAATAATGAAGAATTTGACTATTTCTGAAATACACATTGAGTCCTAAGCTAGTATTTCAGTAGCACGCAAGCTTATTTTTCAATCTTATATACCTTTCTCATAAAACAATGTCAGATAATAACATCCTGATTAAATGAATGAGCATCCTGTGTCACAAAGCTTGTCCACTGCTGTGTAGGCCTCATTGTGTAATAAGTAGAAAATCCTGCCGAGTCTCTGTACATTGACCTAGATGAGCTATTGTCTCAAGAATTTCCAATAATCTCAATTCCCTCTTAGTTCTGTAGCCAGAGTTTTACCACAATTGCAACTCAACTATACTCTAGTTTCTGCCAGTATAATTATTTTATCTGTAAGAAAATGTCAGTAGTTCTGACAATTTTAATTCTTGTGTTTACTGACTGCATTACCTTCTGAATCATAGGTTCCCAAATCAAGTCAAACAGGTTCGAAGACAAGTTGCAATTTACTGTCACACCTACTCTTATCTTAAATGAGTGTGGGAATGTGTCAGCCACTTTCACTATATTAATAGTTCATTTCTGGGTCCTCATTTCTTTACCTATTTTTATTTTTTTCATTTTGGATACAACCCAAACTGTCCTGAGCCTTTTAAGTGTAAAAATCACATAAAGTTATATAGTTAAAAATACTCATGTCCTGACCCATCCCTTGGAGAATCTGCATGATGGGTTCCCCAAAATGTACAGAGTGGAGATAGTAAGACATCTGCTGACCACAGGCCAGGATATTCACCATTCAATCAAGAGAAGAAATGAGCATTTTCCATCATTGATTTATCTGTTTTAGTTGTCATCTTAATGGGTACTGCCCTAATGCATGGGCTTTTCTAGAAATTCCTTAGAGAGTACAGGATTTGGGAAGTACAGAGTCATCAGGTCTTGAACCCATTGAGAACCTGAGTCTCACCCACCACATCTCCTTCAAGTCCCTTCTCTCTGCCCAAACGCCCGTATAGGAAGTCCTCTCGTGCTGTTTCAGCCCTTTTCATCTTTGGCTCCGAAGTTTCTTCCACAAAGTAGTTATTTCACTATTCAAGGGCCTCTGTCCTTTGTTCCCTAAATTTTCTCTTCTCCACTTTCAACAGAGTTCCTTCAGCCCATAATTCATATAGCACACTTTCAGGTTCCCTTTTACCATCTCGATTGTTCTTCTTTGGGAAGCCTCTAATATGTAATTATCCCCCTGGGATAATTGGGATACCTAAAAATGAGCACAAACATTATTCCCTGGGCTTACCATTGCGGATGGGGGAGGGGGGATTCAAAGAGAGTTTCTCTTGGATTTGGTTGTGACATTTCTCAGAGCCATGTGAAGACGAAAGAATGGTAGCACATCTGTTTCCAGTTACAGTACACAGATAAAAGTGAGTCAATAAGAGAATGTCCTTAGAATTTAAAAATATCCTCATGGGGTTCTTAAGAATTTGAGATTGTTTGAGAAAATCAACTGACCTATAATACCGATAATTTGGAGGCATTTTAAGAGAAAAAAAATAGATACAAGAGCATCTGAAGCATCTCCATTCAAAAAGCAGTTATTAAATGGTTGTATAAATCAGGAACTGTCAGATTTTGGAAATACAAAGATCAATAAAACATTATTTTACCCTTGAGGAACTCACAGACTAATAAGGGAAGACAGCAGTAAACAGTCAGTTATAATTCACTGTGACAAGCAGCTTGGTAGAGGAGTGTTCAAGGCACCATGAAAATGCAGGGCGTGGTGTGGGGTGCCCTCTGCCCAGTCTTATGTCTCCGAGCATAGTATTCTTTCAGCTTCAGCATTTCTGTGAAGTGTGTTCTAGACTCTGCTTGAAGGGGCCTTATGTCATCTCATTTATACAGGCCAACCTCTTAGAGGTTGGCCCTATCATGGACCCCATAAAAAAGGGGAAAATGGGCAGAGGTTAAGTGATTTGCCTAAGGTCTCAGTGATGATTGGATCCAGAATTCAAACCCAAGATTTTTGCTCTTAACCAATGCTCTATGCCACCTTTCTCAGAGAGCGCTTTTATCTAGATTAGTGGTTCTCAACCAGGGGTAATTTTGCTGCCATTCCTTGCCCCAAGAACATTTGGCAATGTCTGGAGACATTTTTGATAGTCAAAAGTGAAACATAGTGGGTGGAGGTCAGGGATGCTGCTAAACACCCTCCAATGCCCGAGATGAGCTCTCACGGAAGTACCCAGCCTGAAATGTCAGTAGTGCTGAGGTTGGGGAACTGGGCTCTGGAACATGGGTCCTGTCTTTGTGTCAGCCTTTAAAACAAACTTTGAAAACACGTAAAAACATTCCCACTAAGAAGAAGGGGCTTAGTATGGGGGGAAAAAATAGTGGACCAAGCCCCAAAGTATCTGGTAAAGTGTATTTTATGTCTTGTAAAATTGAGAAAATACTGGCTTCTTTGCCTAACTGTGGATTTCAAGGATCTGAGGTAGGAATGTGAGGAGCTAATGCATGAGACTGCCCTGTACAAGAGTATTATTACCCTCATACTTTGAATTCCTGAGGCAGAAATACTTGTGTCAATTACAAGAGTTAGATAAAGTTGGTCCCAAAGTGAACTCCTGTCCCTTGTTCACCGTCTTCCTTGTCAGCTGAAGGTGTCCCACCCCCTTCTGGTGACCCTCTTATTCCTGTTAGCAAGTTTGTTCCCAGTATTTACTGGGTGCACTGAACCACTTTTTACAAGTTATTTTTGCTTAATTAAAAAAAAAATTAGTGTCTCTTGCCATATTGCATCAGCTTTAAGGCAACTAATTTAAATTCCCTTTTTTCTTTATATACTTTTACACAAGCATTTGTCAGTTTCAGGATCTACTTGGAAACGTGCCCTTCTTCAAAATGAGTATCAAAGACATTGATTCAACCTCCCCTTCATTCCTTCCTTTCAAACTCGAAGGCACTTGGAAGGAAAATAATTCTAGCATTTGTTAAATAAATGCAGGTAGTGTCCTTAATCATGGTGGTTGAGCATTTTCTAAATAAGGCCTTGCAGTTTGAAGCCAAACAGGTGTGCTCGGTGGTAATTCATCAAATGCATGCAACTCATAAATTTAGTTTACCGGGGTGAGCGTCGCAGCCCGTCAGCGTGATTTTCCTACCCAACAAACAGCGTCTGTGCAGGGTATGACTGACTTCCTCCTGGTATTTTAATGGTGATCCATGCTGCAATGAGTCACGGATTAGCCATCAGGTGTGCGCTGCGCAATGCTCCCCTTCGCTTTGGGAGCGGCGGCTGGATTTATTTATTTATTTGGGGGGAATGATCCATTCGGGGCTCTGGGCCGGGGGCGCGGCCGAGGCCGAAGATGCTTGAGTGTCTTGGCTCCTTGGGCTGGGCTCCCACGGGCGCCCACCCAGGTCGCGGCAAGCCCCCTCTCCCATGAGGCCCCGCTCCTCCGGGAGTGTCGGGGTGGGGAAGGGGCTCCGCAGCCCACCCCCTGATCGGCGCCAGGCCGGGAGGCGACACAAAGGTGTCCCGCTCAAGTCCGCCAACAGGCCAGTTTTGTAAAAGTGCTTTTTCGTTTCCCCTTTTTGGGGGAGGGGGAGCAGAAGAGGAGCTTTTCATGGAAATTCTTTTCCTTGTATGTAGACACCAGAAGGAAGCTCAGCACTGGGCATGTTCGGATGCTGAATGGTTTGCTGATAGGCAAGAGCCTCCCGGAACCAAAGACTTAAAATAGTCGTCTCCCCCCCCCCCCCCCAGGAGCTGCAAATGGTATCTGCCAGAGATGACAAAGTGCCTTGGCCCGAATCACACACAGACAGCGTTTGAGCGAACGCGCGGCCCAACTCTTGTAATTACTGTTTGTAGCTGGCGGAGGCCGGCCAGGAGAGGGCCAAGCGAGAGGAGAGCAGTCCCGTGCTCCTCGGAGACGGTAGTGTCCGGGAAGGCCGGGCGGGCACTGCGCGCACCTACTCCAAGTTGGGCTCCAGATCGCAGTTCGCAGCACGCTCCCTCTGCAGGGAGTCAGTGGGTAGTTGGGATTCTTTCCCCCACTTCGCTCCGTTTTGGTCTTATGGCCTCGAACCCGCAGTGAATTCAAGAGAGAAAGGAATGGATATGTCTGACCCCAATTTTTGGACCGTGCTCTCAAACTTTACTTTGCCTCATTTGAGGAGTGGGAACAGGCTGCGGAGGACACAAAGGTAAAGTCGCGGGGATCCTTTGCCTAGAACGGGAAAGCGCTGGCTTCAGAGGCAGCCGGACGGTCTCAGCCGCCTTAGAAACTGGGGTTTTGTTTACTGGATGACAGTTTGAAAAGTTTATGCCCTGCCAGGGGGGCACTGTTTCAGGTGTTCTGTCCTCTGTGTGGATTTCCTGGGAAATCCTGATGAATGTGCTCCTGAGGCTTGTTCTTTTGAAATGTGGATAATACGGGGTTGAACCGCGAGTGGTGGGGAGAGAAAAGGGGAGGGGAAGGAGATACTTTGTCTCACTCCCTCTCTTTGATCTGATCGTGTTTATCCGTTTCATTCACCCAGACTTCAGGGCTTCTGCTTCTCTTCGTAGGGCCTTTCGGATGTCCCTTCTACTAAAGATGTGACCTTTATAAGACGCAGATGTACTACTACACAAAAATAGTTCAAGTTGTCCTGTTTTGAATTGTTTGCTTAAAGAGCTAGCTCTGCATAACTTTGCCATTTTGTTTTTTTAACTGGCTTGCTGACATTTGTTTGTAATACGGAGCTGACAGAATAGGTGGGCAGGAAAAAGACTTCTAAAATCCAGATGAAGCTCACGCCACACGTGAAAGGCAGGTGAGAGTGAGTCGCGGACACCAGGCTGAGAGAGCATGATTTTGAAGGAGCTGCTTCTGCTCCCTCCACCTTCGTGTCCTGCACAGAAAGGGGCATTGTGGTCTGTGGGGCGCACACCCTCCGAATTGTGGAAATAGGGACTCTTTGTTTCTCTTCAAAACTTGCCTTGCACATACACGTGAACATGCGTGAGCGCGGCCGTACACTCAAACAAACAGGATGCAGGCTATCAGATTTGGAGCTTCATAATCTTTGTGCTGCAGTGTTTAAAGGGCACAGAAAAAAATGGTTCATGATGTTTGGTTACATCTGTAACTTTTTGTCACATAAATGCAGATATGTAATACTTTGGAAAACTTAGTAGTGTTTTTTTTTTAAATTTTCCCCTGGTATTTCTTACATTTCAGAAGAATCCTGCAATATTCATATATAGTCTTTTTATATATTCACATATATACATAGATCAAGCAAACATGAGTGTGTGTGAGAGAGAGATTTAGGTCATACTTACCTTCTGATGCAACTCGAACAGTGTTGGTGCCACCACACCACGCTAGGTTCTGAAGTTGTGTCTTTTAAATGAGGTGGCTATGTTTTCTTCGTTCTGTGTATCTTCAGAGACACTCTTCTGGTGTCGGTCGTTTTTGTTCAAGCCGTGTCATCCATGCGAACGAGTCAGTCGAAGGGATGCATGCTGTACATGAGTAAGGCCGCTGCTCCTCAAGGCAGTAACCCTGATAACTTCTACCTCTTCAGTTTGTCCGGAGCCCTTGAATGTGTGTAACTGGTGTAGTCCTGGCTGAGATGCAGCCTCTCCTCTCACCTGGAGCCAGTTCTTACAGAGAGAAGTCTGCACTGGCATCACACCTGTGTGTCCAACCTGAAAGGCAGTTGGCGCCTTTCTTTCCCTTACCTACCTGTTGATCGTATTAGTGAGAGAGTCAAATGCATGAAGAATTCTCAGGCTGGCCTGACCTCAGCTTTAGGGCAGTATCTCTCCAGCCTAGAACACTCCCAATTCAGAAGCTCACACTGGCAGAGAGCCCAGGTTCTAAAGCAACCTGGGTTCTTCTCAGCAAAATGGGAGAGTAGGGGCAGGCGGCCAACTCCATTCCCCAGGTCATGGCCCCATATCTTCAGTTGAGTGAAACCGAAGGGGGGAATTTTCTTCTCTACTGTCTAACAGTAGTGCTTGTCACAGCCTGTTTGGTACCGGGGACTTCAGGATTCACAGAGTTTGAAAGTATGTGTCCTGAAGATCATCTGTACCTACCTCTGCTTATCGTCAGTCTCAAAAGGCCAGCATCACTTTATATTTATTACGTAGGTTCAGGGAGATGAAGGGCAGCTGTCCTAATCCTCAGGGCAGTGTGTGTAGCTGTTGCATTCTCTCATTATACAGTGATCAATTCCAGCCCAGTGACCTTCCCTGAGGACGTGGAGCATATGCTAACAGTGTGACTCTTCCCCTCTGTGACCTCCGTAACTGCTCTAAATCCTGCCTCCTCCTCCTCCAAGGCCCACATTAACCCTGTTCCTTATGTGTCCGGGCAGGTTCCCTGATGCTGTCCTTTCAGAAAGACCTCTTGGATCCCACGGTGTCCTCTCCTTTCACCAGCCTCACTGAGGCCATGCCCACTGTCCCGGTGAGGATGCCTTGCCCTTGCCCTTGCCCTTGCCCTTGCCCTCAGCTGGATGTGCTTTAGTCCTTGGAACATCTCTCCCTCCCAAGCCCACCTTCTTTTCTGCACATTCACCAACTTTTATTCATTTTGCATATTTTATCCCAGCGACTTGTTCTGATTAACATTGTAATTTAGAAAACTTCATTTTAACCTTTAATATCAGCTGCTTATGTCGATCAAAGAGTAAAATCTGGCTTTGAGCCTATGAATGAGCACCTGGGGCTCCTGGGGAGAGGATATGTGTACCGCTTAGACAAAAGAAAGAGAGGTGAATGGTTTTGGACTCCATCCTTAAGTCTGTATTATGGGAGAAACTGTCCTCATGGAAGACCTTGCTTTGCTACGTCACCTGTGCCTTGCCAGCTCAGCATGACACTGGTTTGTGGGCTTCTCCTCTCACGGGAAAACTTGAAAGGTTTCTCTTCCAACTCAGAGCCCTACCGGGGCCTGTAGCTCCCTGGATTCTTGGGAAAAGATGCCGAGAGACTTACTCCCAGACCTAGACTCTTACACAGTACTGCCGAAGTCAAAGCCTGGGCCCCTTGTGCTGTCCCAAAAATGATACATTGTTCCCATCATTATTTTCTGCCTTGACCTTGGCGGACATTGGGTGGTCCAGATGTACATTGACTTTTTCTGCTGTTTTGGTGTGGTGGTCCATTGGAAACAGTTTCTTTTCTATGATGGGCTTTGCACAGTTTCTTTTCTATGATGGGCTTTGCACGTCTCTCCCCCTTATTTCCTCAAGGCAGTCTTCATACCACTACTGATGACCTGCTGCTTTGAGGGACAGAAATCTAGGCAGAGTGGACAGATTATGTCAACCAAAATTTGTTGCTTTAAACTGAAGTAATAATTGCATGCTTAAAAGTGTCAGCTTCATTGGTCTGTGGATATTCCATTCGCTTGAAGAACCGGTCACATCTTAGAATGGAAATGAGTGCCTGCTTTGTGTTACCACTCATGTTGACCACATCTTTCTTTGCCTGTTAGATTAGACATGTGGAGGGGAAGCGATCAAGCTTCTTTTACTAATAACTCGGTGTCACAGTGTAAAGAAGGGCTCCCATTGCTTTCTAGATGTTGCCACTCAGGTTTGAGGTCCACCTGTAGTTTTGCTAAAGTACATGCTAGTGAATCTAGAAGATGCTTACTTTTTTATTTTAATGGTCAGAAATCTGTCATGTTTTCATTGGGTGTAAGTGATAATCTTCAAACCTCAATGATCTAAACCAACACCTGTGGGCAGTGTGTGACTCAGTAAATAACTCTGAGCGCGTTTCCAAAAATATTTTTGTATTTTTCTGAGAAACTTTGGGACAAACGTCTCCCCTCCCTTTCTTTTCCCCCTGAATTCACATTACTCAGCAGTTGCTATGAACAGAAGGTACATTCAGGGATCTTCAAGTAATTGCTGTAGTTGTCAGAAAGTGTTGAAATTTTACATATACTGCATCTTCCCTTCAGAAACAACTATAGTGTTTAGTGAGTTTTTGTTTTGCTCATGCATACATGTTTTTAAAAAGTATGAAGAATACACTTCTCTCCTGACCTGACATGTAAAATATTAGTGAACTTGTACTCACCCCTTTGATGGAAAGCCCAGTTAACTCATTGTTTAGTGAGCGTCTCTTATGTGCCTGGGCTCTGTGACCCAAAGCTGAAAGCCCTAGGCTTGCCCTCAGTGAAGATATGCCCATGAATCATTGCAAACTAGGGTGCAGAGAAGTATTTATAAGGTACACATAAGCCATAGGAATGTTCAGTGGGTAAGAGTGACTTTGGTCTCAAGGAGCCAGGAAACATGCCACATAGAAAGTGTAACAAACACCTCAGGTAGATTTTGAAGGATGGGTTGGTCTTTATCAGGCAGAAGGAAGGGTCTTCCTAAGGAGCAAAAGAAGTGGCGTGTATATACAAAGGCATAGTGGCCTTGGCATCACAGAGTTCAAGGGACTACACATAACTCAGTATTGCTGGAGCATAAAGAACGAGAAGCATAACTCAGTCTTGCTGAAGCAAGACGTTTGAAGAGGTGATATAACATAGCATGATGGTTAGGAGGTTTGATCTGAAACCAGTTCATCTGGGTTTAAATGATACTGGGTAAGTCAATGTCTTTGGACTTAAATTGTTCCATGTATAAAATAGGGACAATCAGTTACTTATAAGATTGTTGTAAAAATTCAAATGTGTCCAGAGGTGTCAATGCCTAATTCAATGACTGACACATAAAAACTCTCAATAAATTCTAACTATTAATATTGTAACTGTCATTACAACAAGGAGACGAGCAGTGGGTGATGAGGCCGAGGAGAGTGGAGGCACGTGGTACCTGCGGGAGCTTGGCCTTCCTCCAGGGGGAGAGTGTGCTCGCTTCGGCAGCACATATCCAGCAGGGGAGAGACAGTGGTATTGGTGGGGGCTTAGGTCTGGGAGTGGAGGGTGAGACCTAGAAACCAGGTAACTAGTTATTGCCGTAGCCTATCTAAAGGGTCTGCAGGCCTGAGCAAAGATGTCGTGAGATTATGCCTTTGAGAGATACTAAGGATATGAAGTTGATAGAAGTTGGTAAGCCATTGGCTGTAAGGGATTGGCAAAGATTTCACAATGGCCCTGGGGGTGTTGACTGGAGGAACCAGGGGGATGGAGGAACCACCTGTACATGTAAGAGTGGGGGAGGGGAAGACACAGGGACGTGTTCTCACCCCTTGCCCCTCAGAAGCTCAGTTAATCCACATTTACTGAGCATCTATTGTGAGCTGATTACCATGGTGTGTTGATTCCTTCATTCAGCAAGTGTCTGCAGCACCAATGTCCAGTGCTGGGCAAGGGATATAGTGGTGAACAGGACAGAGAGTGCTTGGGCCACACCAATGAACAAGTGTCTAGGTCAGTCAGTCATCAAAGGGTGGTCAGTATTCTGAAGGTGAGTTGCGAACTAACAATGTGGGAGGCTGCTTTAGATAACGTGGTCAGGGAAGGTCTTTTGAGGAGGTAATATTTAAGGGGAGACCTGAAGGACAAGAAAGAGCCACCTGAGGGAAGAGTTTGCAGGGCGGGCATCTGAGAATGGTAAAGGCTCTGCGGCAGGAAAGAGCAAACCCCAGGCAGGCAGTTGGATGTGTAGGTCCAGGGCATTAGGGAGGTTGGGCCAGAAATAATAGTCTTGGGAGTCATCCCTGGGACTGTCTGAGAAATACCTTAGATGAATCTGCGGGAGAACTAGAGATGCCGCATTTAAGGAACGGGCAGAGATGCAGACAGGTACAGAAAAGGTGACTGGGAGAAGAGTCCTGTAAGAAGGAAGGAAGCTAGCAGCATGTTCTCACAGGGATTCCAAGAGAATGGTCAACACGTCACTCCACAGAGAGCTGGAAGGCACGTGGGCATTGTATCTGACAACAACGGGGAAGGCGTGGTGACTTCAGCATGAACACCAGCAGCAGAGTGGTGGGGTGGGGTGGGCATCGGGAGGTGACCAGCCAGAAAACAGTAGCGAGGTGAGGAATCGGAGACCTTGGGTGGTAACCACTCTCTGTGGGGAGCCAAATACAGAGCTGACACATCATTGTGTCCCATAGCTTCTGCACATTCACAGCTGGCCGGTCAGGCCTCTTCCCTGAATCACATCCCCTTACTCACTGTTGCTCACTCTGCCTCACAGCCCAATTAGGCTATGAGAGTTTCCTTTTCACCTCCTCTCTGGGAGCTCAAATTGTTTCCACAGCCTTATGAGGATCTGCTTCCTAATGTGTTTACAGTTGAAGTTTCTCTTTCTTTTAAGGCCTGGCCCTGAGCGGCTCTAGCCTCCACCCACCGCCACTCTGTCTCCTCCTGAGCCTGGGAAGTGTACCCGCCTGTCCTCCTAGCCTCTTCCACAGGAGGCTGGAACCCCGCAGCCCTCCACACTGCTCCTCTCATCCCCTCCACACCTGACTTGCAGGCTCTGCCCCTCCCTGAGCCTCTCTGCCCATTTTCTGAGCCTGTTTTGCCCAGGCCTGTTTCATAACTGCTTTCGTTCATCCTTTTCCTTTGTTTCATGCCCTAGACTGTACTTTCCACAGGCAGGACAGGCTGCCTGCCACTGCCGGGCTCGCCCTCCAATCCTTCTGTCATACTTGGCTCTAGCATTCGTAATATTCCATGAGGGGTCACTCATGAATCCTCTCCCCGGAACTTAGTCATGGAAACTACTCCGGAAGAGTTGAATGAAACCCCAGGCCAAGAGCTGCTGCAGCAAGCGGAGTGATTTCCGTGGGGAGCCTGGCCCGCCCACCCCAGCTGCGCATTCTCAGACTCGTGCTCCATGCACGATTAAAGCTTACCACGTGCGAAGGATGTGAGCATGCGAATGCACACTTTGAAAATGTTGCTTTTAGCCTATAGTGTGCAGCTTACAAGAGGTTACAGATAGTTTGTTTTGCCCCTTGACTGCGTAGGTCTTCTGTGGGACAGGGGAAGGCAGGAAGGGAGGGAGGAGGGAATTAAGGAGAGATACAGAGAGAGATAGAGATGTGAGAGTGCAGAAAGTAGATTCCAAAAGAAGTCTGTTAAAAAGCATGGCTCCTATGCTCCATGGGCAGGCAGGAGCTATTCATTGCTCTAACCGGCCAGCACTGGAGGGGGTGTGGTGCATCAGTAAGTTCACTGTGAGGAGGTAGAACAATCTATGCTTTTATGTCTTTGTTTGCTTCTCTTACACATCTACCCTGTTATCAGAAGCCTAAGTAATGTATTTGAAACACAGGAATTTTTAGTCGTAAGATAGAGACTATCTGCCTTCTGGACCAAAACTGACGGATGTCGGTATTGAGAGATCATATGAGTCGGCATGTGAAGATGAAGATGGCCCGTAGGGGAGAAACTTGGCATGGGACTCATTCTGAATAATTTGGGAGATATCTCGTGTTGGTGGAAGTAGAAACAGGCTGGTTTCTCAGGGAGATTAAAACTGGCGACCCTAATCCGCCACCTCCCCCCCTATGCACCCATCTCCAGGGTGGGTGAGCACCCACCAAGCTCTGTTAATCTGAGCTGTCTTTACTACATTTAACTAGTCATTTGGGAGTGACATCATGGTAACTGAGTAATAATCCTTTTGAAAGTTAAATAGTAGAGACAAGATATTAAAATGGTCCTGGGGCCACCTGGATGAAAGTAGGCCCAGGGTGTGAATAAAGCCATTTATTAAAAGCAAAGTCAATCTCCATCAGCAGAAGTCTTGGCTGTAAAGTAGCAAATTTGGTTTTTGTGATAAGGGGCACATTGTGTGACTAGAGTGATCTCTAAGAGTTCATATTGTTGTTACTACTTGTAGTTCTGGTACTTTATTTTCTTTTTCTCTATCTTGATAATTAGGAAAGTTCCCTTGTGAACTTGGCTGTAAATTCTGAAAATGTTGACCTTAAACCTGATTAACAGAATGAGAGGACCTGTGGGAGTTTTAGCTACACTAATAGCTGTTGGACATGCTTATTAGAGAAGGTAATTATTCCGATATCAAACTGAAGCATCACATTGTTTTGTTTTAAAGAAAAATGGCCCAAGGAGGGAATTTAGACTTTGATCTGCTTTTGAAGGTAAAATAGATTGGTAAAAAGAATAGACTGTCATTAATGTTTATCTCCTACCTTAAGCTCCCCCATTGCTTACTTTATTATAGAACCCTGGGACTTTCTACTTCTGCTCATTTTGTGGTTTGACATTAATCAGTGACTTTGGTTTTGTTGGAGTTTGGGGTACCTTAGGAGACTGTAACTGTAGGCAAAAGCAAGGGCAAAGTCCAGATCTTGGCATATGGTAGGCCAACCACCATGTGCATTCTGAAGTTCTCAAATAGGCTTTTAGCTCTTTACAGGTAAGAGGCAGCTCCATGCCCCTGGAAACTCTCTCACCTGACAGGAAGTTCAAGTTGCAGACATCTTTTGAAGGGTAATGTATTAGGTTCTGAGTGAGTCACCTGGGTGGAGGGAATGAAGAACTAATGAAACTTGCTGGGGTCTCCTAGGGTCACGGGATCATAGAAGGAAGAAAACTAATGGGAGTCACTAGGCTCATTTTGCAGAATGAGTGTTTGCTGAAGCTGTCTTTGCTGTGCTTTTTTCAAGTTTTAAATATTTACAGTGCATGTTGATGTCTCAGGTCCCTATCTTTGACCTTGCTGTGTTTTTCTCTTGGGAGCCTCTATTAGAATATCATCTGGCCACTGCCAGTTTCCTTAGCTACTAAACCTAAAGAAAATCACTGAACTTGTGGCTTGCATAAAAATCACCCATGTCCCTTTAACATTCATATCTTTTAAAATGTTATATGATAGCTATCTTTAAATTAGAATTTATAATTTTTAAATATTTTCCTTTTACAGATGCATGGAGGGGTTAAGGGAAAACAGTATGTTTGTCATGGGAAAAACTGCTAGCTGAGTAAAGCACTCTAGGAAATAGGGTAAATGGAACCTTTGTTACTGTAAAACAATAGCTCTTAAGTGACTATTATGTAATGTTATTTCTTAAGTCTGATTTGGAATGGCTTGTTGATCTTGGACTTGACATATAATTCCTGTAAAAATATTACTTTCACTTGGCTTATTGCAAGACTTTTGATACAAAAATCAAAGCCTCTTCCAAGTAGATTACCTAGGTGAGGCACTGAGCATTGGAGACACTGAAAAAGAGATTTTTTTTTCATGTGAGGATTAGTTTTATCCATTTGGTATTCTCCATTCTAGTACCCATCCGGATTAACACAAATTATTTGCTAATCCAAAAATGGTTCGTTGTAAAATGAACCTGTGCTTGCTCAAGCACTCCAAAGGGCAAGCAGGTGGCAAGACAGCTGACAGGCAATCACCAGACTCAGCAGGTTGAATGGATGATTATGAATTTGCATTTTCCATAAATGATAGATGCTTAAGCATGGGAATTTGTTTTAATCTTTGATTTCAAATGGCCATGGTGGCCGGTGGTTGGGACAGGTAGAGTACAGGATAGTGCAGTGTGCTTTCAGTCATAGTTCGTTCTTATTATGCATTCTACATACTGAGCTTTATGCTTATAAATTATAAATCCCTGTATGTTTTAGGTTTTGATGTCTCAGGTTGGTTGTTTGTACCACCAAGTTAGTAAGGAATAGAAATAGAAATAGATATTTTTACTACATGAATTGTAAAATTATATGCAGTATTCCTTCTCAATAAATGTTTTCTCTCTTTTCAATTTCAGATAAGTTAGGCTTGGAAATCTAGGATTTTTAAGATGATGAGCAGCCAGTAGTGGTTTTTAAAAGCCTCCTTAACATAGAAATCCAGACGCAAGGTCAGAGCTCTGCTTTCTTCAGTCCAGCTCTTGGATCATAGTGGTTTTGATGTCATTTTACCAGCACGGCCATTGTCAAGGTGTCTTTTTGATAGATAGACTTCAGTTTTCTTTGACATTGTGATTGATTACTTATCATTTGATGGCTTCTTAAAGGAAACTCTTTAAATAAGAGAAATTGTGGCTGGTCTTACCTTTTGAGATTTAACCTTATAATCAGTCTACCATCTCACACCAGACTTTTGGAGGTCAAAAGGTACCGATAATACCTTTTTGAGCTGGTTAGATATTAATATGAAGCAAATTTTGGATGCCATTCCTAGGAAATACAAACATTCCGTGGAATGGGTCCCAGGTTTAAAATCCATGAAGTAAAAGGCTTCTGACTTTTGGCACTGATAGACATATTCAAAAATGTTGTATTCAAGCCAGAGTAAATATATATGCCCTTTACTCTTTCTTTCAGTTAGCAGAAGTCACTTCAAAACTCTTATTTTGGCATTAAGGAAGCTCGTCATGACCTATTGTTCCAAAAAGATTATAGTTCTCATTGGAAGCCAGTTTTCTAGTTCCCATGTAAGCCATGCCCAGCCTGGAGCAGAGGAAAGAACCTTCGTCTTTCAAATCTTCCATTCTTTTAGGTGTGTCCTGCAGGCAGTGGCTTGTAGCTGTTTCTTCCGCCATTTAACAGGTTTGATTTCAAATCTATTTCATAGAAACTAACATGTTTGGAGGGGATTCATGGCCCAACATTTATGGATGTTGTTGGGAAGTTCCAGGTGTGTATATATCTTAAACTCTATGTTAAGGCCTCTTGGACTACAGTGATTTGGGCTTTGTTTTGTGTTGGTTTCATTTTACCTTCTCGTTATAGAATTTCTTAAGACACCTTAGGGATTGGATCTGGAGCGGGGAGCCCCAGTCCTAAAGGTCATGCAGCTCCTCTTCCAATTCCTTCTGGCTGCCTTAAATGCACTACAGAGGAGTCAAATGATTGCAAACTGGGCCAGAAATAGAAAAACCAAGAGCCAAGGTCTAGGGGATTCACTTCAGAAACATGGGAAGTTCATTATATTTAAAAATGCCTACCGGGGTTATTTATGAGTCACGAATCTTTGTGTGACCCTTTTCCTGCTTCGTGGCTTGTGGATGAGCCTGAATCACCCTCTGGAATACGATAGCCTAGTAACTTAGTTTGACTGTGTTTGCTTGGTGTGGGTAAGGCCTGGGGATTCATTGAATCACCTCATGTATTCATTTATGTACCAAATATTTATCATGTACCTTTTTGTGACCAGACCTATGATTATCACCTGGGAAAGAAAGATATTTATGACATGATCCTTTTCTTTAAGTAGCTCAGTCTAATAAGGTTAGAAAGCAATGCAGACAGAATGACAGTAATATGTAATAAGTGGTAGTTCTACCAACATCAGCTTAGGAGAAGGTAGGAGAGAATATCTATTGAGGCAATCCAGTGTATGTTGTCTCCTTTAAGCCTCTCTGTAGTGTGTGTTGTACAGGTGGAACAGACCGAGGTGTAGAGGAATTAAGTTAACTGTCCCCAGATCTCATCAGTAGTAAGTGCTAAATCTGGGTAAAACTTTCCTGTGAAACCTTTTTGGTGTCCTGTCTCCAAAGAAAATACAGCTCCAACAATATTCTTAATTATTGAGAATAATATTTGTAAAGTAAGATTTCACCATCTCAATTTTTATAGTACAGAAGCCTCCTAGCAATTCAAAGATATTTGTAGAATATAGAGTCCTGATACTTTTGATCTTTGCTATAGAAATGCCCCCGCTGTCTGAGGGAAGAGAGTGAAAAATAGAAGTGGATTTACTTTGTTTTAAAATCGCCACCTGCTGATTCTCTTTCCCATCAATGGAAATTTCCTATGTATTCTCCTACAATTTTCTCGTCTTAAAGTATCACAGTTTATAATGGTTTTCAAGTGGGCTTGTGCTTTTAAAATTGAGGTTTTACTTACAGTGAAGCTCTGAACAGCTGCTACCTTACAGGCCGTTTGAATGAATAGCACCCCACGACATCCATGCTTATTTCTCTGAGAGTTCCCTATATGTATTATAAAATCCTGTGCAGTCACGTGAGTGCATATATTGTGTACACATCTCAAAATCCTTGATAATCTTGTACTAATGAATGTAGATCATATCATACAAGGGCCACAAGTTCTTGCATCTTATATGACAGTCCAGTGTGATTGCCACAGAAGGTCTATTGGAGGATTTTAGGGATGAATTAGTTACACGCTTTTTCTTCACCTTTTAAAAAATAATAATTCCTCTTGAGTTATGTGGATGTTAACTAAGTTTTTAAGGAGGTGTGTTGATGCCACGCAGGTACATCTTTCCTCTGGGAGAGTCATTGTGGAGAACTAAGAAGAAATGCTTTGTTATACACAAAACAGCCGTGTGAGAAGAAGGTATAAATAAGATACTTATGTGTCATATAAGATGCAAAGGCACAATTACTGTGTCTAGCATTCTCTACACTGCAGAAACCCTTCTGTGGCCACTTCTTAGCCCTTAGTGGTATAGTATGTGAGCTACTGTGGAGGAAGAGCTGCCCTTTCCCGAAGTGAAAGAAGTGAAAGAACCCTTCTCTTCAGGTGCTTTGTTACAGGTTCAAAGTGTTTTTTTGTAGCCGCTACTCCAGGCCCAAGACTCCTTCAGATTATTACTGATGAGGGTTGATCACTTCTGTTTGCTCACTTTTAAAAATGGAAGTCCAGGCAGCTAGGTCTGTTTTGTCTTGTTTTCTAAATATAGTTTATTGAGATACAATTTCCATACAGTTAAACGATCCTTTTTTGGCATGCAGTTTTATGAATTTTTGCAAATACAGTTCAATAACTACTACTACAATTAAGATACAGACCCTTTCCACCATCTCAAAAAGTTTTAGGTGTTTTTAATTGTTTGATAATGCTGATATAGTATTAGAATAAAAAGTTTTGTTTTTCTCTCCCCGGTCCCTTTAAAAAATAATTAGGTCCATATTTTATTAAGATTTGATTAGTTTTTCTCTCATGTCCTTTTTCTGTTCCAGGATCCCAGCTAGGATACCATGTTACATTGTGTCATCTTTTTAAAAGTCATTTTGATGAGGAAGATGTTTGTTTAACATACAGTTTGTTTGCATGATTGATAAGGTCAAGTAGGTACCAGGAAAATGCATCAGAATGAGATATTTCAAAGAAAAGCAGAAACCACCTAAATTGTGTGATGCATCATTAATATATAAGAGCCCCCTTGATGCTACCTAGGTGAAGAAGTTACAGGAAACCAGGTAAACAACATGACAAGCAGGAAATCATTAAAAATAATGTGGGATTGATCATTGGTGAAGGAAACAGAGCTATGAGTAGGAAGATTTGGAAGACATATAGTAGAAAACATAGATTACAGTTATTGGGAAATAAATGTAGAGGTCCAGAAGGGGTCTTAGAATTTTTAAATGCAAATGAAGACAGAACAAAACATGTATTTTGTAAAAGATAAATCCAAGATACCTTATTTGCTTTATAGAATAATTTATCATGACTTTCCACTGTTCTTATTATGTTTTAATTTCAGTGGAATGTAGGTAGCTTTTAAAATGAAATTTAAACTTAACACATGATCAAGAATGAAGAAAATATAAACAGCCATAAAGGAAAAAAAATCATCCCAAATTCTAGTACTGAAATATAACCACTATTTAGAAAATGGGATTATCCTTCCAAGGTTTTTTTTTCTGGGCACATGTGTTCGCACATGTGTGCATACCTACCACAAAACTCACATTTTATTGTACTTTCTGTTTTATGAGCAGCTTTTTTCCCCTTCATGGGATTCTTTAAATACCCAGCTTTACAATGGTACAATTTCCAGAAGTTTTAAAAAATACCTGTAATGTACAAGAAGGTACAGGGGAGTTACCTGTAGGGGGTAGGGAAGCATCTAAATGCCAGCTCTAGGAGCTGCTGCGCTGATGCCCAGCCTCACCGGGCGTAGCCGTCAGTGTCCACGGCCGGCTCTCTGGTTAGCACTGAGGGCGAGGCCACTAGCACTGGTGATGTCACCTGGCTGGTCTCACACTTCAGGTGCTGCTATTCTCTACCTGTATTCAGATCTCTCTTGAAATGTTCCCTTTAAAAATACTAACTCGGAAAGGTTCCAGTTCCCATCTCCCTACAGGCTTAAGTGTTGAGCCTCACAATCTAAACTTTACTCCTTATGTATGTGAGTAGGTTTACCAGATAGCAGGCCAATTAATACGTTTTTGCAAGGGGTAGACATGTTCTTCCTCCCTGGGGGAACAATGAGTGCATCTGTCCCACATCTTCCTTTCTTTCCTCTGGGCCCTTTGGGGACAATCATCATTTAATTTTCAGAAATAATTGTGCAACTCTCTAAGTGACACTTCCTTCTTTTTAGGGGAGATAGTTTTAATAATTGAAACTTTTGCTTACTATAAAGAGTTAAAGAGCCCTATGCCATGTGTTAAAATATGTGGACATCTAAGTTTCGTCCAGAGTAGTAGTATTTTTTTGAAATGTTGATCATACAGAGTCATAGATTAAAAACTGATTCATAGAAGGCTTCACTTGGAAGAGACTTTTAGAAACATCTAGTTGAACCCCCTTATTGTAAGATGAGGAGGTTAATGTTTAGGTGCCAAAGTTTCAAGCTGGTAAACAACTTGGAACCTGGGTGGACTTGGAACCTGGTTTTCAGGTTCCAAATTAGGACAACCTTGGTAAAAATAGAACCTTTGATCTCTCGAGGGGAATAAAAGGAATGAGAATCTTGAATAAGATTCAGCTAGGAGAAGCAGCACACATATTTATTGCCTGTTCTCCCCCGAGTTTCAGGCACTGAACTGTACACTTTACCCCAGTAGTTTCTTTTCATACTTAAGTGGCAGTTCAGATCAGAGGCTAATTATTTGTCTATGTGTTGCCTCCAATTCTCTTTAAGTTCCTGAAGGACACGTGCCACATCCTTCATTAAGCACTTATATAGTGTACTCTCTGGGCATCGGAAGAATGGATTACTAAATATGTGAATGTCAGTGGGGTTGATTTACCAAATCCTCTGAGGGAGTGATAGAATTCTAGGAGAGTGACCACGTGACAGCTTTGCCGGTACTGAATATTCCGTAAACTTCTGGGGTTGGCATTTCTCCTGTAACCCTGTTTACCAGCGTTTTTTTATGCCTCCCATATTTTTGTCATAGATGGGCACAGATTCGTTGATGTTAACTAAGAGGAAGGATGTAGACTTGTCGTTTTTGTCTGTTGTTCAAGTTGACTTCTCTTCATCTGCAGTCAACAATCTATTCATTTCACTTAGTACGAAGAGTTCAGACTTTGGATTCAGGCACACCTCGGTTGGAATCCTGACTCTGGAACAAACTAGACATGCGGCCTTGGCAGGTCACATTACTGCTGACACTTGGTTTTCCCATGTTTAAGTAGGAAAAATAACCAGCATATCTTTTTGTGCCTTAAGTAAGATAAATTGTGAAGCGTTTTGGTCAAGGGTAGGCAAACTATAGCCAACAGACCAGATTGGGCCTACCACCTGTTTTTGTACATAAAGCTTTATTAGAACACAGCCACAGCAGCTCGTTTAGGAATTATCTGTGGCTGCTTGTGCTACACTAGCAGAATCCAGGAGCTGTAACATGAGACTTTGGCCTGCAAACCTAGAACAAGTACTATATGGCCCTGTACAAAAAGACTTTGCCAACCCAGGACCTAGGGCAATGCCTCGTGAATACAGGCACTTAATAATTGTTAATTTTACCTTCTTCCCTTTGGTTATTTCAGGTTTAATCATACTTTTTAGGCACTGTTTAAAGAAAACTAGTTCAGGTGTGGCCCTCTCTTGTAATCCTTCTAACGCCCCTGGCCACTGCTGGAGTGTGGCCAAAGCCTTGAGCCATGACACAAGACAGAACACACTGAGAGAGGCCTTTCCATGACGCCAGCAGCTTGATATGCAGCGAGTCTTGACTTGAATTGGGTGCTGTGCGTGCTACAGGAATAGAACTTTCTCTAATCCACGAGTAAGCACAGGCATGAGATTCTGTTTACAACATGACTCGATTTAGTTTAGATTGTATCTCACTAAATAGTACTAGGAATATCTAATCTATACTTCAAAAGCTTCCCAACACAGCCCCTAAACTTGGAATTTTTTTCATGTCTAAATATATTAAAAACTATTATTACACATTCCATACCATGTTTAGCAAAGGACTTTCTGAAATCTTAGAGTGGGGGTTTTCTGAAGTGACTCTGGGTCATTTGAAAGAGAAAAGTTCTCAAAGGAGGGATGCAGTTTTTCTTTGTTCTGTGTTTTAAGCAAAATGTACTCAGAGTTTCTCAGCAGTTTTGGTTAGGGACAGCCTGGTGTCTAGTAGAAAACTAAGCCCGGAAGAGACTGGTGGGATGACCCCGATGAGGACTTTGGGGGCTTCCGAGAGCTGGGAAAGGACAATCATGCTTGCTTGTTATTTTTTAATTTTTTAAGTGGTATTGAGAAATGTTTTTTCTGAATAATAAAGGGATTTTAAAAATATATATTTTAACATTACTTTGTGACTTTAAAAAGAACACCATGAAGAAATTATAAAAGCATTACCTAAAATTTTAGAAAATCTTTCTTGACTTCCTCGTTGCCCTTCTCTTCCGGCACCTTTCAGGTTTCCTAGTGCTTTCTGTACAGGCCTTTCAGCATTTACCCCTCCGTGTCGTAATTCTGTGTGCACTTGTCTGAATTCCCAGCTGACTGAGAATGTCTTGAGGCGGAGACTTCATGCCAGCATAGCGCCTGGCACATAATAGACACTTAATAAAGGTTTATTGAATGAAAGCACTCCACAGCGAGCATATTCGTGCATATAGCTTTTTCTGTCTTTTGGAACTATTTCCTTAGGATGAATTCCCAGAATAGAGATTTCTAGGCCAAAGTGACGTGAACATGTTTATGAATCTCGATACCTAATGCCAAGTAGCTCTTATGTCTACTTGAGGTTTCTTCCAAGTTTGTGACTCTCATGTTACATGATACGTTATTGCTAGATTGGCAGTCTGGTGTTCCATATTTTCTCCAGCAAAAAAAGAAATATGACAGGAGGGTACATCATTGCCAGATTCAAGTCTGGACAGAACATTGCATGTACTTTAGGATGAAAAGCTTCTGAAAGAATAAAAATCCCTCCTATGGAACTTGGGAAATGGAGGGCGGTAGGAAGCAGGGCCCGGGAGTAGGATACAGGGTAATGTTTTAGGGGCAGGCAGCTCCTGGGGCTGTGTCAGTGCTCTGAACTTGTGCTGCACTGTCATCAATATTTCCAGAAAACAATTGGATATTTTTGCTTGCTTTTTTTCCCCTCAAAATATTTAATGTTCAAATAGGAAGTATTACTAAATGCAAATTGCTGTTCATGCACACTCCAAGATCTGCTTTTATCAAGGTTTGGAGCTGTTTGTCTAATGTATTATTCATTTCCAATTGCAATTGATCTGATTTGTGTGTGTGACACAAGAGTGAGTCTACGTGTTGTGACCCTGGGTGACATAGGCTTTCTTTGAGTTTGATATTATTGCCCTCCCTCATGTAGTATTTGGCAGGCTTACAAATTTCCAGTGACAAATAGTCATATCTTTCTTTTGGTGCAAGTAGTGCTGATGATGAACTCAAAGAGTCATCTGAATACCACTTTGCAGATGGCACAGAAAGTGTGTGGTGACTAAGTTGAATGGAGCAAGGGCCATACTCATTTAGAAATGCCCTTTGAGGAGAGTGAGGATTCTAGTGAATGTTTTCTTTGAACAGTGTTCAGTAGGTATTCTTAAGAATTTATCAGCTTTCTGTGTTATATGTTCCATTGTATACATATTCTTTTTTCTAGCTTAGCTTCAATCCACCTTCAAAGGCATGACTTCAGTTTCTGGAGAAGATACTTAGATAAAGGAGTTAGAAAAACTTCCTACCTAATAGCATTGGCTTTGAGAGAATACTCCTTATCTTTCCCAGCACACTGGAGTCTGTGGTCCTTGACCTAGTTAGACATGTTTAAGGAGCCTGTAATTACATGGTAGCACATGACCACACTTCGGTCATTCCAAGCTGCCACTATAAGGGACTCTGCGAGCAATGAAGTCCAGAGATTCCGGATTACCATAACTTACAGGCCTTACAGGTAGGTGGCAGGCCTTCTAGATAGCAATGGAGAATCACAGTGAGAGGTCTATTCATGAATTCTCGGCTTTAATATTCAGATGCAGACAGAACCCATCTCTTTATGGATTAGAGTAAAGGCTGATAGAAGACTAAGAACAGATTCTCCTAACCCAAATAGCTTTAACTCATTTGAGATAAGAGTAGTTTTATTATGAATTATTTATAAACTTATGAGGGCAGAGCAGGATGGTGGAATAATTATGCCTAGTGATATTTTGAGTATTTGAAAGACAGTTTAGCAAATGTAGAACAAATATGCCTCCTTAACTTTTTATGCATTCATTTTTTAAAAAATTTTTGATCATTGGTCCATCTCTTCTCCATTCATTCAAGCCTTTGGTTTATTTATCTTACAGGATTTAAAAAATGTTTAATTGTGATAAAATACACACACCCTAAAATGCACTGTCTTCACTGTTTTGTGAGTGTCTGTTTCAGCAGTGTTAAATGTACTCACATCGCTGTGCTGTGCACCCAACCTCTGGAACCCTGTTTGTTCATCCTGTAAAACTGAACCTCTGTCCTCATCAAACAGCAATGACCTGTTACTCCCTCCCTCAGCCCATGGCAACCTCCATTCTACTTTCTGTCTCTATGAATTTGATGACTCATGTAAGTGAAGTCATGGAATATTTGGTTTTTGTGACTAGCTTATTCCACTTAGCATAATGTGCACGAGGTTCGTTCGTGTTATAGCATGTGTCTGAATTTCCTTTTCAAAGCTGAGTAATATTCCACATACATATACGTGTGTACTGCCGTTTGTTGACCTGTGCATCCACTGAGGGACACATGGGTTGCTTTCACCTTTTGGCTATTGCGAATAATGCTGCTATGAACATAGATCTACAAATATCTTTTTGAGTCCCCGTTTTCGATTCTTTTAGTGTTTACCTAGAAAGGGAGTTGCTGGATCATACGGAAATCCTGTTTTTTTCATTTTTGAAGAACTGCTCTACTGTTTTGTACAGGCGCTGCATCATTTTCAGGTGGCACTAGCAGTGCACAGAGGTTCCGACTTCTCCACGCCCTCGCCAGTACTTACTGTTCCCTCTTCTTTTCTTTCTTTCTTTCTTTTTTTTAGCAGTTGCTATCCTAGTGAGTGTGAAGTGATCCAGGTCTTTTATTTTCACTCATATTTTTTCTTACCTTTCTGTGACTAGCGGGAAAGATTTTTAAGTATAGAATCTTCATCCTAAGTAATGTTTAAATACTCTTTGAGGGAGTTGAGAACAATCCTCTTTGATGTTAATTAGGTAAACTCGTTTTCTGTTTCTTCCATGTTTAAATTTTATGGCACACTTAACATCAAAATTGGCCATTGGAGGCCTTGAAAGAAGAACCTTGTGATTCCACAGGGGCTGATGACAATGAGTGAGTGTCAGAGGGAAAGGATGATGGGTAGTGGAGCCCAGTCCCTTCAACAGTGCCTGGAACATGCCTACCTGATCTTGCTTTTGGGGATCCTCTACATTTTTTTTTTCTTTGCTAGGGTCAGCAAAGCCATAAAATATAATGAAAGGAGCCCTGAAGTATGACAAGGGGATCTTGTTTCTAGTCACATCGCTGGAACTAATCAGTTGTGCGACATTGGCAAGACTCCACGGGCTTGCCACTGCTCACCTGTTTGCTTTAAAACCATGGATTCCATTGGAGTGTGGCGAAGCCTGTGAACTACTTTTCAGAATATTGTTTTAAATTGCATAAAATAAAATATGCAGGATGATAAAGGAAATCAAGTTATATTGAAATAACCATGAACACATTTAAAAAATTGTGATGTAAGTGATGCTTTATTAGCACATCAAATATCAAGAGCTAGAGGCAGGTTTAGTTAACTACTGTAACTTTGCAGTGACAATGAGTGCAAATATTTTCATTATATCTGTAGCAGCTATACCATGAGATGAAAATACGTGTGATTTCCATTGGTGACAAGCTCAAAGAGACTGGCAGTGCTGTGAACGTACATGCAGGAGATGATACATTTCCATTCGTGGTTAGTCCATAGACCCAGCAAATTCTGTTCATAGACCCCTTAGGTGTCCATGGACTCTAGGTTAGGGCTCCCTGGACCAGAAGCTCACTGCTGTCCCTGGCAGCTCAGACACTGTAGTGGAACAGAGAAAGGCTGACCCAGATGGCCTCTCGAATTTATCAGAACACTGACTTTAGGGCCTGGCAGATTTATGCAGATCTTATGCCAAAAAAATAACCTTTGATTCACCTGGGAAGCAAGCTGGGAAGTAAGCAGTGAGAACTGTGCTGGCTTTTCATCAGTTACTTCTATAGCATGTGGCTAGAAAAGCCCAGGAGTGTATTAAAACAACGACAGCACGAGAGTGTTGATCGTCACCCTGATCATTTGCCTTTGGTGGGACCTAAAGGCCAGAGCTTGCGGCAGTGTGGCTGTGTCCCCTGCTCTGTGTGTAGTAAGCTGTGTCCTTGACTTACACTAGAGGAGCTTGTTTCTTAGCATCTTGCCATCAGCATCACCATCTCTTTGTCATAACCATGCGTTCCTCTAACTAAATAGGGCCATGAACATACAAAGATTGTGTGCTCACCTACCTGCTTACCGGCTTGAATTGTATTGTCCACCTGGAAAGGAAGATCTCTGTAATAAAAAGATGTTAAGGAATAATTGTGATCAAGCACTTCTTGTTTACTAGTCTTAAAGTCATCTTCTTTCCTAGAGTTTATGAGCGTGTTAATAACGAAGGTCTATATGTGTTCTGAATGAGAATGGCAAGCCAAACTGGTCCTTGTAATTTCAGAACATGGCAGCCATTCCTTCTAATTACCTGCCTACCACCTTCAACTTTGTATTTTCGGGAGAATATAATATTTTGGGGGAAGCAAGAGAACTATAAATGCTTTTAAATGTCACATCACTTGCCCACTATCACATCATCTTACAAGATTAGTTTCCAGTGGAAAGGAGGATTCTTTTTGACTTTGCAGTTGCATTAAAAAATGCCTCCATGTTAATCTGGGTACAAACTTTTAACCTAATAGACCTGGAAGTGGAGTGAAGCATTGAGATTTGATTTGTCCGTCTGCCTGGGAAAGGTGATTCATACAACTATAAGAATGCTTTGTAAACATGGAATCATTTTCAGGTTAAAAGATCCTCTACCAAATTAGATAGGAAGCTGGAAGCAGAGTCTCTATGCAATTTTTCCTCCTTTAGTTGCTGCTATGGATCAATATCTTTTATTGACTTTTCAAGGGTTTGCATGCAATTTTCTATCATGGTCGTTTATGCTAATCAGCATGAAGCAGAATAATTGTAAATCACAGCCCCTTAGGCACATTTTCCCTTCTATAATACTTGAAACTGCAGAATTCTGTTTAAAAGAGATGAAAAAAACAATCCATCATTTTTTAGTGACTCATGGAGCTGGCACAGATGTGGATGGCAAGGACTTCTTCCTTCTTAATCTTCGGGCTTCACCTTATGTTTCATTCTGAATGCAATTGCAACTGAAACGCTCCATGAGAGGAAATCAGGCTTAAATGAGCCAGTTACCTTCAGTTGTGAAAATCCAAATATATCATGTTAAATAAACTATGATATATCCTATTTTAATATTTTAAATAGTATTATTAAAAGTCATCTTCAGAAAGGCATGTTTATGTAATTATTGTAAATGACCAGTTATTGCCCAAAGATGTAAAAGGATGTTTGTTTATTTATTTTTAATTTTCATTGAACTCACTGGGGTGACACTGGTTAATAAAATCACATAGGTTTCAAGAGGACGGCTCTATCACACATCATCTGTGTGCTGTTTACCACCCCAAGTCAAGTCTCCTTCCTTTCCCATTTACTTACCCAGCTTTACCTCCTCTACCTGCACCACCCCCTTTCCCTCTGCTAATCACCATACTGTCGACTGTGTCTATGAGTTTTGTTTTGTTTTGTTTTGTTTTGTTTTGTTTCTTTGCTTAATACCTTCACCTTTTTGGCCCAGCCTGCAACTGCCCCACCCCATCCCCCCTGCCCCACCCAAATAGCTATCAGCCTGTATATTTATTATCTTCACATTTAATGATACAATTCAGATCATTAGTGTAGAAGACAGCCATTTTTTACTTTAATGTTGTACTCAGATAGATTGTCTACTGCGCACATTTATTTGTTGTGCACAACTTATTGAAATATACATTTATTACAAAAACAAAGTAAAATATGTCTGTCTTGACCAGTAGCTCATACATACGTGCTTTATTCTCATCAGATCCCAGCTGTGCTGTGGGAGCAAAGTGCCTCCAGTGGTAGGTACTCCGTACAGCTGTGCACACCCACAGGTGAATGTCAGTGTGTGGACACATAAGGGACAACCCCTTTTAGCGGTGGGTCTTAGACATGGTTTCTGGGTGCATGGTCTGCCTGTACCCATAGAACTGCATGAAAGATGGGGAAGCATCTTTCTAGTTTTCTTTAGATCATTCCAAATAAAAACTTTACCTACCAGCATGAAAAGTTGAAGCTCTACATTCCCTAAGGGTGATAAGCCTTTTTCCCATGAGCGTTTTCAGTCTAAGGAAAGTCTGTGGATTGTCAGTGAACACCCGGTTGGATGAGGAAGGAGTTGTTTGGCTCTTACACTGTTTTAAGCAATTTATTTATGAAATCTCCTTACTTCCTGGAAGCCACCCCTTAGGGTAGAGTCTGTTGCTATGGCCACCTCTGAGTTTAAGAAAATATGCCGAAAGCAGGGGAGATTTCACTTGGGAGATGAGAGCTAGGAGCAGCCTGCTCCCATCCTCTGCATCAATTTGTTCATGAATTCAGTAAATATTAGGTGAGCCCCTTTCTTACATTAGGCATTATTCTGGGGAGGCCACGGGAAAGGAGACAGATAGTTCCTGCCTGCTTGAAAGCTGGCAGTTTCGTGGGGAATGTGGTGTGGTGTGGGTGGGTAAAGGGGGAGAGACACAAAGTATTAACAAGAATTTATTATATAACATTGTATGTGATCATATGTCTGTGCTTACCTCTTCTTAGCCATGTCATGGTGGGGCAAATAAATAAGGTTTTGAGAGTGTTCCAGGGACATGTAACAGAAAGTGGGCTGTCAGGGAAATAAAGTGTGTTGCTGGGTAAGAGAGGAGTCAGTGGAAGGTGGAAGAGAATATTCTAGGCAAAGAGGCAAATACCTGTACAGCAAGCCCTTGGGGTAAGAGTTGAGGAGAAATTCCATTAGAGTGATAAACAGAGGCCTGGAATTTACTCTGCAGGCAGGAGGAACCACTGATAGGTTTTACCCAGGGCAATGATGAGATCACATCTGCCCTTTGGAAAAATTCTTGGCAGTTGGAGAATGGAATGGAGTGGAATTGGGTGAGGAGGGGGCAGGATTCTGGTTTAGAGCAAGCTTCAGTAGGATTCCAGGCCAGAGATGGTGATGATACCACAACCAGTTTGGTGGCTATGAGGGTAAGGGGACAAGGTCCACAACAGGAATCCGTGGGACTGGATGATGATCAGTTAGATGATGAGAGTGTGCAAGGGTAAAAGAGTGTGTGCCCTTTCTTTCTGCTGTAGGCTGCTGGGTGATGGTGCCCGTCGCTGAGATTAGAGGCATGTGAAGCAGGACAGGTTGGGCGTAGGTGATGATTTCAGTTTGGGACTCACTGACGTAGAACTTCTATGGACACCTGAGTGGGGGTGTGCGGCTGACTGCCGCACACAAGGGTTTGGAACGTAGGGAAGAGTTTCAGGTTGGGGATTGAGAATCTTCTACGTAAAGACTAGTGAAGAGTCACAGAGTTAGTGTTGAACATTCCTTTTCCAGGAGTCTCAAGTATTTAGGGCTGTCTGGACCCAGGAACTGAATCTAACCTGCCCTCTGTGTTTCCAAGTGAAATGAAGGTTGGGGCGGGAGATGATTTGCACATGGTGTAAATAATGTTTTCTAGGCAGGAAGAGCCGCAGAACTGTATATTTATTTATCCATAGGCGTACGTGTTTTCTTTTACTTTGGAGTAGTGTTTGGGATTTAAGCATCTTTGATGACAGGAGAATTGGATGTTACTGAAGTTTCATGGTATTGTCGGCATTTTCCTTATAGTTGAAAGTGTATCGGGAAACCCCACTATCCTGTATATTCTGTCACTACGGAAAAAGAATAAGGATGGAGCCTGAACTGGTGTGGCTCACTTGGTTGGGCATCATCCCTCAAAGCAAAAGCTACCAGTTAGGTTGCCAGTCGGGGCTTATGCCTAGATTGCAGGTTCAGTCCCTGTGCAGGGTGCATGTGAGAAGCAATGACTTATGCTTCTCTCTCACATCCATGTTTCTCTCCTTCTCTTTCTCCCTCCCTTCCCCTCTCTCTAAAAATAAATAAATAAAGTCTTTCCAAAAAGGATTAAGGTTGGAAAGAGATTATAGGAGTTGAGTAGGAAATTGGGGTTGAAAAATTCTGACACGGTGTTAGTGGTTTTTGATTGTTAGGTTTTGTTTATCTTGCTTTCTCACTCTTGACGAGAACAAAAAGCATTTTCTGTTGTAAGTCCTATGTCAGCAGCGTGATTTCTGGGCCCACGTAGAAGAAAAAGGAATGCCATAGTAGGAGTTCTAAAAGGAAACCGTGTTTCCTCATACGGAGGAAAGGGTAGGAGGAAGAAAAATATAGGTTCATTTCGGTTGAGTTTATGATTTGATGTTAACCACACCCTTGAAATAGCTGTCTGGGCCTTGAAAAGTCTGTGCTATGTACAGGTCTATACAAAGTCAATCCTAATTGGTCTGAAAATAAGGCATACATTTGGGAATCCTCCAAATTACCTACTGTAAAATTTCATATAATGATATTTTTAGATTTAAATTTAAAAATGTAGACATGTTTAAAGCTCTTGGGGAGCTGGGTAAAAAAAGGTGACGGGATCGGCCAAAGAACATACATGCAAAACCCGCAGATACACACAACAGTGTGGTCTCTGTCCCCTCTGTACCAGAGGGGACGGGGCGGGGGCTGGTGGAGGTGGGCACAGGGAGGGAAAGTAGGGATGTCTGTAATAGTGTCAACGATGAAAATAAAGAACAAATAAATTTAAAAAAATTATTTTGATTTCACGATTCAATGTGAAATGTTATGTATATGTGGGAACATCTAGAGATTACAAATCTATGTTCCTAATTAAGTATATATTTCTGTTATCTAAATACTTTGTATTCATGTAGCTAGATATCATTCATTCACATCCTTCATATCCTTAAAGGTATTCATTTACCAAATAATTTCCAAGGGCAATACAATATACAATCTTTGTAATTAATTTAGTAATTCCATGATATGATAACTCTTTCATATGCTTTTGCTTTGTAGTCTTAGAGGCACTGTTTGATGGTTTAGGGTTGTTTTCCTTGTAAACTTTGGCTTGAACCAGGTTAGAATTGAGTGTAGGATCCGAGGTGACCAGCTGATGGCTATTGGATAGCTGTTGTTAAGTGACGTATTTATCATTTTGTCTCTTGAAGAAGTAACTATAGTCTTAGTAGCAGAAATGGATCATCTGAGTGACCTTTTAACTCAGGGAAAACAATGACAAAAATCTTTTTAATCCCATGAATTATCATTCCAGAGCAGCCCTAAGGCAAATTATTGACTCCTGGAACTGAGATCTGGAATAAGGACCTGTTTTGTATACAGCAATGAGATTGTGGTTTTACACCCTTTCATTTTATTTTGTAGTTTCAAGAAGCTTTAGTTTAAAACATTGAAACCATAGGAGCTTTATATATTTGGAACACCTACTGGCTTGTAAGTGTTCTGTGGCACTCTCCTGTCCCAAGTGTTTGTGTCACTTACAATGCCTCATTTTACACACAATGCCTTGGGTGTCTCAATAGCTATATTTTTATGTAGTACCTTGGTTCAGCGGTGCATTGCGCTGAAGGGGCCAAGGTCATGAGTGTTGGTCTCATGCCAGTCAGCTTTTACACTGAAAATTGTTTTTCCTAGAGCTTCAACTGATGCTTCAGAACCAGCTGATGATATTTGACTAGTATTTTTTCAAAGTATGGATGAGGCTACCTAACTCATTAACTGTACTGGAGAAAATAAAACTGATGTCCATTGGGTGGAGTCTTTCCAAATGAGGACAATATTTTTCCTGCATGAAGGAAAGCGTTTTCTTTCATCTGCAAATGACCTCCCCCAGGAATGAAATGCGTGCATTATTTCAACAGGCTTCCTTCAGTGTTAGGTTCCTGGCAGTCAGTTTCCAAAGCTCTGCGCCATCCCCGTGTCCTCTGCTTAGACAGAGAAACTGAGCTCACTGGCTCTTCCGGCAGAGAGCACTGAGCATTTCCCAGGGTAGATGGCAGAGGAGGGTCATCTTTTGTCACCTCTTTAACCTGATTTATTGCCTTTGGATTTTTTAATAAGGACATATTTTAAGTTCTGTCTGGGGACTGCGAGCTCTGATCATTCATGCAGTGAACTTTGAATAAGTTGGTGAGATTGGCTGGACCCTATTATCATAATGGATGGTGACGATTTGACATTTACAATGGCATGCCCCATTTGCACTAAAATAAATGAATTTGTATTTTAAAATAATTTACCAGTTTTTTTTTTTTTCTATCAACACTAAAATAGAGGTTATTTGCATGTAAAGTTAACAACTGAAAAACCGCATGCAGACAGACTTACTGAGGATTTGTTCAGTACATGTTAATCGGAGCAACCCCATTAAACCTGACTGCATAGACCTGGTAGGTGGAGAAAGGGCAGGAACCACTGTGCTCTCAGGGACCCACAGCCTGAGTTGTTAGATCTCTTGAATTCACAAGGATTTGCATGAAGTGCCTGTTTTGTCAGGCCGATCGCCCTGGCTGCCTACTGACCTGTTTGTAGGTCAGGATGGTGGCTCTCCCTGCTGAGTCAGTTTTGATTCTAGCTCCTTTCGCTGGAGAACGCATTTGTAGAGCTCTTCCAGGTGGAGAATTAGATCACTGGGGGCCTTTGCTGCCCATGGCACATGTGGAAATGAGTCAGTGGAAAATTCGCTTACTCACTGAGACCTACTTCTGTCACTCGCGTTGAAGGTGTGCTTATTTGTCAGAAGCCATCTGTCCCCCTTCCAGAAACTGTTGCTCTGTTGCTGCCTTAACCCCTTAGCATATAGGTTCTTTCAGAATACCTACAGTTACCTAAATCTGTCCATCGAGCACTCTGTTGTACATATAATCCATTTTACACTGAGCCCCTGGAGGCAAGGGACAGAGTCGGACTCTGTGTGGCTCTGAGCACATCCTGACCCACGATCACTGCTTTCTAATGAGGACTCCAGGTGTTTGAGGAGAAACTGTAAAATGGTAATTTTCACTAATTTAAGAAAGGAAGATTAGGCCAGGGTTTAGTATGACCAGATTCTTTCCTACCCCATTTTCAGCAGAACCTTTTATTTCTCATTTTTATTAGCTTACTTGGTTATTCATTTATTCAACAGGGTTTAATCAAGTGTGCCTTTGGGTCAGGTATAGCCCTGGGGTCACAGAAAGAACAAGATAGATGTTTGCTGGCAAGGAGTTTTGAGAGTAAGACCAGTTTTAAACAGCATTTTAAGTATGAGGAAGTGCAGAATAGGTCACACCGAGACCAAAATAAGGATTACTTCTTACCTAACTTTGCTCTCTCAGCATCAGCCTCGTCTCTCCTGACCAGAGGGTTTACCTGCTCCCCAGGCCAGACATGTCATGTACATGGAATGGCTTCCCAGAGAACCTAATGCACATGCTGAGAAGATTTATTGAAAGTAACAGAATTCCCCACTCCAGAAAAAGAAAGTATGTATTTTACTAAGGACAAATACACAAGCACATGTATTACCAGCAACTACAGACAACATATAGCTCATATATAGTTATCAACATATAGCTCAGATTTATTTCATGTCCACTGTTGCACACACCTCAAAGAATTAGAGGTTATATACCATATTTACGCATGATACAAGATAAATTTCAATTTGGCATTACTTAACTATTTTACATCTTAGAATAATGTAACATGCGTTTTGCCCTGGTCTGACCACGCTTACAGACTTTCAGATTAGAAATGAACAGTCTTACTCAGAAATGTATGGAGGGTGTGTGGGGTTGGAAACCGGAGTGTGAGGAGGGGAGAACAGTGTTCTTTTTGAGACCCATCTCTTTCTTGGCAGTTAAATAGTTCCTACTGTGAACAACTCACTCTTTAAAAAAAAAATGAAAGAAACTTGCTGACTTAATAGCACTTTTTAAAAAGTGTCAGCTATTAACATTAAAGTAACACAGTGGAATTTTGTTCTCTGCTAACCGATAGAGTTGTGAGCATTACTTTATTTGGGTCTTAAATTTCTTTGTGCTTTTCACAGATTGTTAGAGAGACCTCTCCTTCTGGGGAGGATGTCTAGAGAAAAAATGTAGGATCAGGCTGAACTTGTCTGACGCGAGAGACTACAACATACGCATGGTTTATATTCTCATCTAGATAACGTTCTGCGCTTTTTGACCAAGACACAGAAGCTTCTGGCCGAAGTCGGAAGTGAGGCTGCCAACTGTAAAGGAACTGAGAGCTAGTTAAGCAGAGTTACAATGCCGTAACAATGGTGTGTGGAGTCCTGTGAATTGTGTCACGTTAGAATGATCTAGATTTTGCAATATGATCACTGATTAACTCTGACTCTACTGTGGGAAGACAGCCTGCCTGTGTTCATTTTCTCATTACGGTTGTCACCTTTATCCCTGCTTTTGCAACCACTTTCTGTGGTAGGCACAGTAAGTTCAAGTTTCAAAGGAAAGTATTAGGTTATTGTCAAATAATATGGCATTGTGAATTTGCATTTACATACGGCATTCATCTGGAGATGCACATAAACAGTGTGGTCCAAGAGCAGGTTTTTACACAATATTACATTTCATGAAAGGCATAACCCTGTTTGTCTGTTCTGTTCTCGATGAAAGCGGCCCTTCACGGCAGCTTACTTTTCACACCAGACCACATTTCAAACAAGAGATTAGAACATAAGCCAGTTGGCCAGTGACTTAAGTATAAAATGTGTTATCTGGCTTTGTACAATCTCTTCATTTGACACAACTTCACTTTAAAAGGCTTCTCTCTTTTGTTGTGGTGTCATCACATGCCACACCTAGAGCATTTAGGGTTGTTCTTTAGAGCTTATTCAGATGTTTTCTGCTAAGCTGCCTTCATGTAGGGTGTTGAAAGGCAGCAGAGCCTTTCTGGGCCGTGAACTCCTCAGGTGATTGACTGTTCTCTATCACCACAAAAGCATGACATTTCTGAGACCTTTGGAAAAGGCTCAGGCAGGAAAAGGGTGGGATTCCTGCCAAGTGATACTTGTGGACATTCAGGTGGAGTGTGTATGTGTGGAGAGCCCATCACATCACATGATTCCGAAACCACAAGCCTCCCACCCATTCTTCCTGATATCTCGTGCTATGTAATCGATCACACGTGGGTCATTCCATAGCCCTGACCCCAATACTGGGAGCCTCATTCTTCCTTCGCATGCGACAGTATGATTCCACTTAGGTTTGGCACCACAGCCTTAACTCTGTGAGCTTCTGCAAATTGAGTGTGAGACACTTCATATTCCAACACAATATGGTAATCACCACCCGAATATAAATTCAGTAATCAGAGCTCCAAAGGGAGGGAATATATTTAACAGTAAATGCTGGGGAAAGGTGATGTCTATAGAATTCTTTATTATTTTAGAGTAGCTGGTGATGTCTACCCCCGTACAAGTAGTGTGCTGTACATGGATAGTCTAAAAGGGTAGTCTTCATTGATGAGCGCACTCAGGGACTAATTTACGCGCAGCAGTGGAAGGACCGCTAGTTTAGAGTGAGCCACCGAGATTACCGTGCTCACCTTCGGACCTCTGCAACTCCAGGGCCGTCTGTGGGGCTTTCATTGGCGTTTTAAGTCGGCGAGCCCGTATTCCTTTGGCTTTGCTGTTTGTTGAGTTGACTTAGCCCGCCAAAGTCTGGCTGCACCTCCCCCATGTCATTAATTATTAGCATTGCACCTGGCCCAGCTTTGACTAGCGCTGTTACGACTACGCAACCAGGAGCCATTGGATTGTAATTAAAGGGGCACAAGCAGATCCTTCCATCAGCAAACTGTATGGTCAACATTGTATACTTGGTTTTCTGTTTTCAATCAGGTTCTGAGGAGGGATAGGCTTTTGCTAAAATAATTGAATGACGTTTTTTGATAATTACCTGAAGGAGACGGTTCTCTGGTATTCTCCAAGTGAATTAGGGCTGGCTGGTACTTCTCAAGCAAGGGAGATATTGTTTGTCTTTCTTTTCTCTAGCTGCTTTTTAAAAAAATAATTATTGAGATACAGTTGGCATAAAAAAGCTGTGCAGATTTCATGTATACCACTTGATTAGGTGGGGCTAGACGTCTAATACAGCCATCGCTGTGGTCTAGGGTGAACTGTAACTGCTTGCTGTAGCCTTTCTGATGGGTCAGGTGATGTGGACACCAGCAGCTGTCCCTACTTCTCTGAGTTGCTTATAGTCCAAGTCCACCTAGAATGATGAGACCTGTCCTCAGCTGGTATGTGATACTTCTGGATGCCTACAGTGGGCATGAGCATCTATACCCGCACTTGCAAAGCAAGCCTGCCTCCTGTTCTTAACTCTTTCCTGCTCACCTTATCCCTCAACCACATGCATGTCCACCACAAGGCCTGTCGTCTTGTACCTCATGGAGCCCTGCCTTGGAAAGGGCGGGCACAGACCTTGGTCACTCACCCAGGCCGCTCCATAGCCAGACACCTCTGCCTTCTCTCCATCCCCACCCCAGTCAAGAACGCTCACTCCATCTTTGGCCCCTTCCAGTCCTTGTAGGAGCATCGCTCCAGGTACTTTGTCCTTAGTGAAGGGCCTGGGTGGAGGCTCGCCTTCCGGCTCCCTCCTAACTTCTGCTTTCACTCCTGAAACCAGAGCCCACTACACACTCTCTGAGACCCAGGATGCCAGACTCTGAACACAAAGGCTTCTTGGAACGGGGGAAGGAAAACAAACTTCATTCTCCTCCAGTAGAAGGAATGCCACAAACTAATGCCTCGATAAATCATCTTGTCACAGGATACACGTGTCGTCACTCTCTACCTCGGTCTGCTCCTCGTGGGAATCGTGGCTAGCATATTTTCAAAGGCATCTGCTTTTCTTTGTGAAACACACACATATTTTTCCAGATTAAAAGGTTATAGGATTCACGATTAAAGTTTTTTAAAAACTAAGCACACGCACACCCACATTTAGACTCCCATCTTCCCACCACAGAGAAGTAATCACCATCATTACATATGTGTATCTCCCTCCAGTCTGTTGTCTTCGCATTCTATATATTTTAAATGTGTTTGCTCTCAGGCTTTGGACTCTGCGCTCTTCACCTTTGTCTTTATAAGCATTCCCGGAATAACACCCCATCCTGTGATTGTAGTGCATGCAGCCTGCTTACCTACTTCGTTCAGGGGTTTCGGAGAACAAGGTTGCTCGTTTGTTCAGAGCCATCCTTTGTTCTCTGATATCTCAGAAAAAGTTCAAAGAAGGCGTGTGTGTATGGGGTGAGGGCGGTAAATTGGCTTGGTTAGAAACAAACAAATAAGCAAACAAACAAAAAGCTTCCGCAGAGAGAGGGCAGTTCATCCCAGGTGGTCTTAAGAAAGGAAAAGTGAGTGGGAAGTGGAGGGGTTTTGCTGCGGGTTCCGGCTTTGAGTGCTCGGGGCAGTCAGTGCTCTGTCAGCCTCAGTCCTCGGGCCTCTTTGGACCGACTGCCTGTTCTTCCATCAGCTTTGGGCTTTTCATCATTTGATTTCAGGCTCGTGACTCAGGCAGGGCCAGGCCTTTATAATGGGGTAGATTTGTAAAAACGTGTATTTCTTTTAGTATATAAAAAGCATTTGGAGGACAGAATGACCAAAAAATGAGTTATCCTAAGAAAAGTTGCCAACCCTATTTCTATTCCTGAATCTTATCAATTTTTAAAAAACATTTAAAAAAGATTAGGGAAGTTGTTATAAATTGATTAACTGTTTCTCATAGATGAGTTAGAGATTAATCTTGTTGAGGTAAAATTACATCTTGCAAGGAGCTAGAAAACTAATCAAAGTTCTTTCTCTGAGAGGAAGTTTTAAGTTCGAAATGACTCATTGCTGAAGCAAGGCAGTGACAAGGAGACCAGGAGGGTTTGGGGCATAGAGTTGTCATTCACAATGAATATTCCAGAAATGGTGCCGGACTCATTGCTAGTATTTTTTTTTTCAACTAAAACACAAAAACTAATTATTGGTTTTACTGTTTTTTTTTTGCTATATTGCAATAATTCAATAACTTATTTTATAAATGGAATTACATGTGTTGTTGAATAATGCATTATGGACACATTAAATAATCTTCTGGGGACCTTCCCCAAGCCCCTCATTCCTTATTTCCTATTTCTCAATGATAAAAATTTTTCCTGTGTTAAGTATCTTTATTCTGTAGTACTTAGTTGAGAAAAATACCTTAACCTGACTAATATAGTAACAATTTGCCTACCCGGATATGAAACCTTTCTTTAACAGGTGCATTTCTAATTTAGATGATTACATGTTGGTTTATTTCATTTTATTTTATTTTGGTCTTTAGCCATTAAAAAAAAAACATGACTGCCTGGTTTCTGTTAAACTTTGGGTAGACAGATTTTTTTTTGTCTTCTCAAATACACACTGTCCCCTAACTAAATGGTGAAACTATTTAAAACCTCGGGGAAATGTCTCCCTCCCCAGATTTCCTGATTGCAAACTCACAGGCACATCTCATGGGCCCTATACCTTTTCTCCTTCTGCCTGGGGCAGAGACAGGTGCTCTTTTGAAAAAGTTGGGGGATTTTGGTGGGGCAACAAAGCTGCACACAAGAAGCCCAAGTTGAGTTGAAACAAGCAAACCGAGTCGATGGTTGTGTTGACAGAGACACCTTTGTCTTAGGAAACTGTGTACGTCACGAGGTGCCTGTCTCCAGTTTATACAAAGGTGACGTGACCTGTTGTTTACCAACTCATTTGCTTTTTTAAAACTTATTTTAAAATATTGAATCTTTCAGATACAAAAAGAAGTGTCTGTGTGATTTTTTTAAAGTAAAATAAGAGGCAGTTTTGGTCATCTGAAGAACATAGCATCATGCCCTGGCTGGTGTGGCTCAGTGGATTGAGCGCTGGCATGCGAACCAAAGGGTCGCTGGTTTGATTCCCATTCGGGGCACAGGCCTGGGTTGTGGGCCAGGTCAGCGGTGTGTGAGAGACAGCCACACATTGATGTTTCCCTCTCTTTCTTTCTCCCTTCTTTCCCCTCTCTAAAAATAAATAAATAAAATCTTAAAAAAAAAAAAGAACATAGCATTAGATTTTTGATATACTGTCCATGAAGCAGATTAGCTAATAGCACAGTAATTTTGCTCTTACTATATAATTTTGTGAGTTCAGAAACTTTGCTGCTTACTGTAATAAATAGCCATAGCAGCTAATATCTGAAGACCCAGGCAGAAAACCCTCTTTGTTATATCAGCGAGCCCTACAATTTTGTTATTATGCTGTGAAGGAAAATATTATGTGACCACAAAGCCCCATGAATGACTCACTTGGTAGCTGTTGACAGATTTTATTTTCAAGATCACTGAGTTACACTGTTGTCTTCATATGCATTTCGATCCTTCATTAGGGTTTAGGGTCTGTTTTAAAAATAATAAGCAAACATAGTAGACAATTTCACAGTCATTTCTTTTGTAGTATCAATGATTTGTTTTTACTGAGTCGAAGTATCCTAATTCTAGTCTTGATATGCAGTTTAATTTCCTATGGGTGAGTTACTGAGAATCCATTTCAATAAGGAAATTTTACACAGCAGGGTGCCATCTCCCTATACCATTGAATTTCTATGTAGAAATGTTTTCCTGTGAAGGTTAGGGATTCCATAACTTTCATAAACAGGAATCCAGGAACACAATGAACAGGAACTCTCTGAGTCACTGTAGAAAGTATCGAAAGTGCTTGGACTGGATGCCTGGTGAACGGGGTGAAGAGGGGGAGTTGGTGTGTTAGCCTGGAGCTCAGGGTACTCACTAAGAAGGGCCAAACCCCAGGTTCCAGACAAACGAGGTCACCTCTTTAAACACAAGGCTGGGCCCAGGAGAAAGAGGTGGCTGTGGCCATAAGAGGCCGGCCAGTGGTTTGAAGGGAGTGAAGCCAGCATCAAGCATTTCCTTAGTATCTGACACTCACTCTAACTTGTCTGAACTTCTGCCATAGTTTTAATGTAGTTCACACAATTTAGTGACACCTTTTGCCACATGCAGACACCTTCTTATATGTGTTCATTAAGTCTGAAAGGTCTTTGGGGAGCGGAAATGGGGGAAGATGCCAGACTAAAGGAATGACATCTTAGAAGAATTAGGTACTACAGAAGGATCCAAGATCTGGATGCCAAATTCATAGAAGTTGTAGATTTTATAACGTCGAGGTTGTTTTAAATGGAGATGTATCATTTATAAATAGTTCAACTTCAAAAAAAACACCTTGTCTCAATAATAGAGTCAATATACCTTATTACATGCTTTAGACCCTCCTCGGGCCAGTTTGCCTCCTAACGCATTTTACACTGTGGGCCCTTAGTCCTTTTCTCCAAAGCCAGTGCATACAAAGGTGTTTCAGGTCACAAATTTGATTCCGATGTTCTCTAAAACTTAGAGGCAGATCTAAAAACACAGAAGCAAACAAAACAAAAACAAAAACAAAACCTATTAAAGAGACATGATGCAGAAATGTGGATTTAATTTTGAAATTTATTCAGAAACAGGAGAACAAAAAATTCTGATTCACACATGCTTAACACAGCCCTCTTCCCTAGCTGAGTCTGACTGGACCAGCTGGTTGGGGCAGGGAGAGGGAAGACGAGCCTGTTCACCGTGGGTAATCCATGTGTTGGGTCATCTGCCTTCGGATCCTTGCGAATACTCTGTGGAAGAGGGAATGTCCAAATCATGACATCTCACCTGTCTGTCTACCATGCGCATGAAAGCTGTGTATACAAGTTTATTCCAGAATAAAAAGCATGCCCCACTGGTGACATCGAGGCGTCTGTCCATCTGGGTCAGGCCTGCTACCTCCAGAAAACCTCACAATCTGGTGTGAAGCTTTACAGCTTGACCCACGCCCTGTATCTGCCCATCAGGCCACAGGCTCACAAATCTGTTTGGTTAATACCCCCAGAGCAGTTCCATGTCTTAGGCGTGGATCCATAGTTATCATGCTCACTAGTTTCTATGTAGGACCAGAATGCTGAGATTAATTTATAAGGATAAATATAGTTATCAATGGGTTTAGGCCCCTTCAAGTTCCTATTCTCTACCTTATAGACATTGTAACAAAATGGCTAACAGTACAGGCTCTGAATGAAGGCAGACTGCCAGGGTTTGGATTCCAGTTCCGTCCCTGACTAGGTGTGCGATCTTACGTAACTTTCTGAACTTCTCAGTTCTTCAGTTTTCACATCTGTAAGGCCTGGATAAAAATAAGTCCTACCTCAAAATAAGTCCTCCTTCAAAGGAGTGTCATGAAAGTTAAACCTTTGCTTGGCATGTGTTAAACACTTGGTCAGAGTTAGCAGGTATTATAGTTGTCACTCACATTTGGACAGACTCTCCGTGAAGCTAGCCGGCAGGTTGCTTAGGGAGTGTGGCGGCAGAGCAAGGCACGTTCGATGGCGTAAGTGATTAATGGCACTGGGCACAGGAAGACCTGGGCACGTGGCTTGGAGGCACTGAAGTCTGGTGGGTGCAGCCCGTGCACGTTCCTCCACCTTAACGTTGCCACTTGGAAGCCCTTGGCCTGTGCTTGTTTGGACACCTGAACCGGTCGTTCTGCAGCTTTTGTGTTTCTGTTTCTAAAGCCAACCAGTCCTCCGTTTTATTGTTCAGTTCTTTCCGTGACTGCATTAATATTTACATTTACTCTCAAGCCTTGTTCCTTAGAACCAGACTCTTTAGTTTGTGCATAATTCATTAGATTGATTTTGGAAGTTAATTCTATGGGCAATCTTATGCTTCTTGTCCCAAGATCCTTGAAGGAAAACTGTAGTGTAACATTCCAAGCCTGAAGACATATGTATGCAGGAAAGAAGGTATGATCAAAAGAGAGACCAAAATGTTTTATTTTGACAGGTAATATTTTGAAGTACTTTTAGGTGCCAGGCACTATGATAGTTTCTTTATATTCTTTATCTCATTTAATTTCCCCATAGCCCCCTAAGGTAGCTTATAGTCTTATTCCCATTAAACAGAGCAGTAAATTGAGGCTTAAGGGAGCTGGAATTTGAATCAGATCTACCAATGGCATTTCGTGATTGTACTCCCCTAAGAAATAGCCAATTTGTGAAATCTCAAACAGAACTCTCTTCATTTGTGGAATTGAATTATTATGCACTTACATAAGAACTAGCCAGAGTTATCTCTGCATCGAATGTGGATTTCTCACTTTGAACGTGCCTAGCGTGTGGGAGCCACACACAGCCCCCCTTCCTCGGCCCTGTCTGCAGTCATTGTTGGGGCCACGCTGGCAGTCCCTGTACCGTCTTCCAGAGCTAACGTTCTGCAAGTCAGCTCACACATGGCAAGAGCAAGGAACATTCATTACTCAGGCTGAATCCTGAGCAACTTCAAGGCCAGCATCTTCTGGTATCTCCCCAGCCCAACTGTCTTTAGCAACAGAATTGGTTCCTTGTGGCCAATTTCATTTTTGTAAAATGAGAGACCAACTAAGAAAACATCATTGGGTGCAAATGAGGAAAGAAAAGACATCTGTCAAGTTAATTAAGGAGAAACATTTCTTTGACCTCTTTTTTCCCCTGTGTTTTTCACCAAGGTGGGCTGTTCTCCCTTCCTCAAAGGGCTGCATCCCTTTCATGTTGGAAATAAGTAGGTGGGGCGGGCAGGGTCGGAGACTGAGCGTGTAAGTGTGGGATGAACACACAACTAACTTTAATGTCCATTTGGCAGTCTTCCTGTTGTTCCTCCGGTTAGGAAACATTTTCTTTTACTTCTGCCCATTATCACAGCTTTGAAATTCGCGTCATTAACACAGTGTCATTTTGCAAGATACCGAATTAGGCGCAGCTAGCAACAAAACATATTGCACAGAAAGATAATGGCTTTTTGCCCATGACTTTTCCTCCCACAAAAGAACAAAGTGGAGTTCCGATGTCGGCTTTATGTGTGTGCATGTTTGTGTTCCGACTGTGGAGGCACATGGAACCGGGGGCAGTTCAGTGGTGGGCAAAGCGTGATGCCAAATCGCTGTGCAGGCAAAATGCTTCAGAGCTGGAAGGGTGTGAATAGTCGTGCTGTTCACTGTGGGCTTGACATACGTTTCTGGTGAGTGTCATGAAAGGAGATCTGGTGGTTATGGAAGTACACCCCCTCCCTTTTGTGGGTCAGAAAGGAGCAGCCCCAGATAGCTCTGAGCCAGAGAATAGGAACAGAGCTTTTGATTTTTATGGGTAGTGGTTAGCTATGCTTTGAGTTACCCTCCTAGACTAAAATGTAGCCACAAAATCAGATGTTTCTAGGTATAGCGAGTTAAACTGAGGTTTAATTTCTATATGGGGAAGCCTGGTGGAATCGGTAAAAGAATATTGTGTCTGTTCAGATGTGTTATATATATATATCTCCAAATAAGATTTGGATGTAAGGAACTCTTACAATCCAGCTGTATAAAGCTCTTGACCAGCTCTCAAAAGCAATGAAAGTAGGAGATAGTAAGTGCAGGGAGAGGAGTTACTAGTCACGGTATTTCTGAAAAGGCAGATCAGCACGCTTGAGTAAAGCTGTTGGCGTTTACTCTCATTTGGTACTGCTATCCCTTTCTATGGCGTTTTACAGGTTTATTTCCTTATCACTGGCCAACTGAGAATAATCCAATGCTATTACATTAAATAGATTAAAAGTAATTTTTATAGTTGGACTTTGAACTTGGTTTTCTGCTACTTACAAAGGAAAATGTAACCAGTTGTGACTTTTATCCATATTAAATATGAAACATGGGAGTTTTAAAAAAATGTGTTTAAGTCACATACATCCTCAACCCCCAAACACACACACCCATAAAGTGGAGGTTTAGAAAAACATTAGTTTGTATTTTTTAAAAAATTTTTTCCTAAGCTCTCCAGTATGTCTACAGTCTCATCTTTGGTTCCTGACCACAAATGCCCTGAGAATAACCAAAAACTTGGGTGTCAGTCTCACAGGAACTTGACCCTGACCCTTCACGCAGTTTTAAAGTTGGGACCACCACCCTCACCTCTCCCAGCTGTCTTCCTGCCACTTTGAGATCCCAGCCAGTAATAGCAGCTCTTCTACCTCCCAGGACAGATTAGACCTCTGTTTCGGAGGACTCCCTGCCATCAATGTTTTGACCAGATCGGCTCTTGGAGCAGTTTCTCAAGTATAGCACATGCTTTTAAACCATTCGGTCAGGATTAACTACCTTGGCTTCTTGCACTGTTCACACCCTCATCCCAAGTGGGAGCTTCAGGTGAGGTTTGACCTGTTGGACTCTGAGTAATCAGAAGTCCAGAAGTCCTCTCGTCAGGGACTCTCTCCACCCTTAAGTGTCCTCATTCAAATCAATGACCTGCCCTAAAGTTTCTGGATTCCTGGGGAGGCACACAGGCTTGGTACCCCCTATGATTCGTGTTGCAGAGGAGTTGCACTAAGAAAAAAATCCACAGATATTCAGATCCTTCTTACTTGAATTACTTTTTACTTCTATTAATTTCACATCATTTCCAACTCCTACTTGACTTTGGCCATTATGTTATGCTCCTCTTTTAATTCCACTGACTATCCCGCTGTGATTTTATTCGGAGTGACATGCATATAGATTTCCCAGTGAGGTGTTTCAAACCATATATCCAGCACCACAAACCTGTCAGCTCTGGGTGCCTTCTCAGTTTTACCTGGCCTTGATCAATCTAATAGGTGCAGACTATTGCAATGCCATTTTGGGTCAGTTTAGTCTTGTAGATTAGGCTATGTTTATCTGCCAAGTTAAATTATAAACCTCCTAGAGACAGGAGCCATATTAAGTCAATTAAAAATATTTACTGACTTTCTACTCAAATCATTTTTATTGTCTGTATTTTCTGGGTATCCAGAGATTCACTATTATATAAGATATAATCTTTACCTTCAAGGGATTTATCCCCCCTTCTAGACTGTGACCTCCCTGTGGAATTTTCAGTCATGTTTACTGAATGAATGGGTGGCCACAGGGTGGATGCCCTGCCTGCCAGGAGCCCTGTGGTCAACATGGTGAACGTCAGCCACCCATCAGTCACATGCTGACATCTGACATCAGAGCTCACCATGTCAGCCACCTGAAAATAACCCTGTTGGTATGTCTTGCTTTGAAATAGCAACAAAATGGAATAACTAAGAAGGAATAGGTTTAGAAAAATGTTTTGTGTGTGTGTGTGTGTGTGTGTCAGGCAGATCACTGAAATTAAGGGCCCATTAGGGAAGACCTGTGAAGTGAGAGGAGAATTTGCCATGCATAGCATAAAGTTATATCTGTATACTATATACAAGTTACAGTGCTTATTATTTATGAAAATACGTTTCAAAGCTGAGCGGGATTTTATCTCGCACTGCAGCTGGCAACAGTTTTTTGTTTGTACCTCTATTCCAGATTCTGCCTTATCTGTGATTCAGTTATCTGTGAATCAGTCTTATCTCGTCTTTTATATTTTAAATACTTTGAGAATGTTTTCTTCATTTTCTTATCTCCCACAATATTTTGTACATCGGAATAGACGTTCCACAAATATTTGTTACATTGAGTCGTGTCTTGCTGTTCTCTATGTGTTCAGCCATCTCTTTCCATGAAGACAGTTCTGAAAATAGGATGAGCAACCATTCATTTCCATTATCATCAATGCCTTTAAAAAGGAGATTTTCTACTAATGGAAAAGTGAAGTTCAAGTATCAAGCCAATAATATCAATAATAAGCGTTCATAATTACATACCTCTGGTAACCATGAACTAGGTCATGACTTGAATGCAAATATGCAAAGGCCTGAAGCGTGTAGCGTGGCAGTCAGCACGGCTGCTGCACTGCTTTCTCCAGTTTTTTGGAGGCTGTACAAAAGAGCATGGACTGGTATAATGCCTGCCTTGAATTTGGGGACCACAGTTTTGTGCATGAATTAATTTTAAAATAAAACACTTTATTTAAAAGTAGAATTACCGGAAACGACTGTGACTAAAAATGCACATCAACTGTACATCCTGATCTCCCTACATCCTTCTGTGCTTACTTTAATACAGCAGCCAGAATGGTTCTCTTAAAACAAAAGTCAGATTATGTTCAAAACCTTCAGGAGGCTTCCCTTTGCACCTGGGCTAAAAACCCATCCTGCAAGCTGCTGGAGATCTGCATCCTCCCCCGTTTGCTATCCACTCTTGCTGCTTGCTTCTGGCTCGCTTCAGTCCTGGCACACCGGCCCTGGGCCCTCGCTGTTGCTGGAGCATGATTTGGGGGAAAAGTTTCCAAAGAAGATTTTAAGGAAGATTTGCTTTATGTTGCATAATAATGTTTTTTTCTTTCAAATACAGCCTCAGAGATATTTTTCAAAGCTTTTGCTATCACATTTGCAAATACACAGAGGCCTAGATATTTCATGTTGCAATAACAGGAAAAAAGAAATGTCTAAGATATATATAATTTTCATAAATTTAAAATCCCAAAATTTGTTTCAAATAAATAATCTACAAAAGGAATGAATGAGACCCATTTTAATGTTGCCATAGATGAATTTGACTTTGGGGGGTGGGCACACAATGCAACATAGAGATCATATACCATAGAGAAATAGACACTTGAAACCTATAGGATTCTGTTAACCAATGTCACCTTAATAAATTTAATAGAAAATATAAAATGTTGACTGAAAAATTGTAAGTTACAGGCTATCTATAGTGTATAGTGTACATTTTTATATTTATAGAAAAGGCAAAAACATGACTGTCATACAAATACAAAATGAACCTGTGTCAAACAGTTTAAGTTATTAATTAATAAAGGTAACAGTAACATATTAAAAGTAGTTCAGAGGAGTCCTGGCTGGTATGACTCAGTTGGTTGGGCGTCATCTCACAAAAGGAAAGGTCTCCAGTTTGATTCCTGGTCCAGACACATGCCCTGATTTCGAGTCTCTTCCTTGGTAGAGGCATGTGCAGAAGACAACCTATTGATGTTTCTCTCCTCTTTTTCCCTCCCTTCCCCAGTCTCTAAAATAAATGAGCATATCTGTAGATAAGGATGAAAAAAAAATACTCCTGGCCAGTGTGGCTCAGTTGGTTGGAGCATTGTTGCATAACCAAAAGGCTGTGGGTTTACTTCCTGGTCAGGACACATTTCTAGGTTGCAGGTTTGATCCCTGGTCCAAGTGCATTGGGGAGGCAACCAGTTGATGCTTCTCTTTCACATCAATGTTTCTCTCTCTTCCTCTCTCTCTAATAGCAATGAAAACAATATCCTCTGATAAGGATTTAAAAAAAAACTTCAAAGGAAATTTTGAAAAGCAGAAGTATATGTATATATCTTAATAAGGAATGATGAAATGGATTTGCTAGTAGATGCAAAACTGATTCATATCTTGTAGTACAATGATATTAAATATTTGGGGTCATCTTTCTATGAGTGGATAGTGATCATATCTATACCATATAAAGTTAATTTACATTATTATGGACAAGAATCATTTGCATTGCTACCAGTTTTCTACAACTTAAATTTACCCCTATAGAGTTTTAAACTCTAGTCAATAGAAAGATAATGAAAGATATACACCCTTATAAGCCAGATAATCTTCTTGGGGGTTCTCTATGTAGCCTAACAGGCCCCTAAAAGGAAAGCCATTCATCTTTTCTGCACAGTTCCAGGCCTTTGCCAGTTGTTCTTGATCTGTGATGCTACTAGTGAAAGTGTAAACATGTACACAGGTGTTATCCATAGGTATACATGTATCTCTAAGGTACCAAAAATGGATGGGAACACTGAAAGCTGCAGTTCCTTTAGTAGTTGCCTAGCTGGGGAGTGGAAAATTGGTTTGGATGTCAGAGGGTACATTTCTCTTCATCATTAATATATATGACAACATGATACAGTTGTTCATTCCAGGTGGTGGGATAATTATTGGATTATTTTTCTATATTTCTAAAATTTCATTGACTAAAAGCATATATAAGTTTATGACCATTTCTCTAACCTGGTCCAACCCTTTTATTGTAAAGATAAGGAATCGGAAGGCTGCCTGGCTTGTAACGTGTTCAGTGACTCCCGGTCTTCTTGCCCAGTCTTCTTCCACTTCAGCCTCCCTCTTTGTTTAAGGAACAGCCAAATGTTCAGATTCTATTAAGGTATTAGGAAATAGTTAGCAGATGTTCATATCCACAAAAGCTTTGGTCTATAATTGGTCTCCTGTGCAAATTTATCAAATTTTTCATCAAGATGAATTAATAAATTATAGCCTAGCTTTTGAGAATTACTGGGGCTCTTCTTATGCCATTCGCGGTGTGCTCACTGCCCCTCCATCGTGGTCAGTCAGCTTCCATAATGAGTGTTGACCTTTCAAGTCAGCCCTGGATGTTAGAAATTACTGCCTGTTGGGGTTTCCCCTCCTCGGCTTGTCTTGCCGTGATCAGACATGATTGGTATTCATGTCTCAGAATGAATGTAATTTAAAATTAAGCTGAATTTCAGCTAGTCAGAACAGTTGCTAAAGGCCACAGCCTGGTGGGCCTCACAGCTTTTTCAGCCTTGGTGGGGGATAATTAGGTTTTTCTGCCAGGAGAGATGTGACAAGAGCCAGATGTGAAACGTTTGCAGGTCCCAGCAAGCCCTTCCCGTGGAACCCGGAGCAGAAGGACAGCCTAGGCAGACATAGAACATGGGTGCTTTGGGCCAAAAAACACATTCCCCTCCCTTCCTCAGTTTAGCAGCCTGTCTTCCTCTTTGTCCTTCACACTGAGTCAGACCTGGCGCAGGTGATGAAATGCGTGATCCCTCTCTTTATCTTCCCAGAAGATGGAAGGCACTGTTGGCAGGAGCTAGGAGATTGTGAAACTGCTGTGGTGAGTGGGTGAGTGGGGACAGTAAACTCAAGGAGCAGGACTGGTGCCCTGTTCAGTCCTCACTTCACTTCCGTGAGCCAAACCACCATGCAGACCATAAAAGACTTCTTTCTGGTGGCCCCATATCACCCTAAAGCATTTCCACCCGAGTGCCCGTGCCCGTCCAGCTGTGACGTTCGTATTCAGAGTATCTGTCTTGACCGGGCCTGCTCACTGTCATTGTCTTTCCCCCTTCTCGTTCTCCTCAGATCCCTGGTCCACAGTGTTTATTGTACGGTGTGTGTCTTGTGTGTGACTTGCTTGTGGGTGGGTCTTCCCAGGGAGGAACGAATAGAATGGGGTGACAAGGAAAGCTTACTGGCCCCGTTAGCCTGAGTTGGTGCAAAGACCACTTTGCCTTTGTCTCAAGTTGCCTATGGCTGTCTTCTCTGGCTAAATTCGATTTTGCAAGTTATGAATCTACCTGTGCCCTCATTGTGCCACCTTCCCAGCTGAGGGAACAAACTGAGCCTGGAATCTGCAAGCACAGGTGTCTCCGTGAGTCATTCCAAGTGGAGAACTGAGGAGGAGGCGGGGCACTTTGTGGGAAGTGGACACCCCTGTGTTTGGCTTTCTGGTCAGAGTGCAGGCAGGGTGAATGGCTTCTATTTCTTCTTCAAGAAAGAATGCTTTCGGGGATGAACTTGAGCTGGAACTTGAGTTCATAACTGTCCTTCTATTTCATTTGGGAATTAAATACTTTTGTTCCTAAGGCTGAACCTAGAGGTAAATCTTTACAAGCTCAAATGCTTAAGTGAGGATAAATTTTTAAAAGTTAAGAGATTTCTGCCATAGTAGAAGTGGTGTTCCTGTTTTACCTGTTAGGGCATCATTTTCTGGGAGTGGCTGGGTAGGGGCTTGACACTGCCTGAGAAAAAAAGCAAGCCTGAATTGATTTAGTCATGCTGCTGAAAGGGGTGGGACCTCAATTTTGCCGCAAGTGGCCGTGTTTCTGCTTTATCACTTTACGGATGAGATGAGTGCGGTGTAGTCAGGAGCACCTGAGGAGCCACCTCACGCTGGGATGCCACAGGCTTCTCCTTTCGTCAGCAGAAAAGAGGGTGATACTTGGATGAATAAATCATGACAGCAGAAGTCAGCTCAGCATTTCGCACCAGCATCATTATTAATGTGGGCAGTGCCAGGTGCTGAGGCCGTCGAGGTAGTAAATACCCATGGCTCCTGTCTGCCCGGAATTTTCTGACTGTGGGATTACGTGCGGGTTTTTGTTCATTTATTGGGAATCAGGCACCTAGAGCAATAAGATTAGGTGACTCTCAGCAATACCAGACACAGGCAGTGTTAAAATTAAATACCTTCCCCTTTCCCCCCAACCTTGGAAAGTTATCTCTGCAGAATATCTTAGTAGGGCCCCAGGATTTAAAAGTATTTATATATCAAGATCTGGGTATTTGGAGGTTAAATATGGTATAAAATGCTCCTTGATCCTTAAGGATGTTAGCAACATGCACACTCATCTGTGAGGCCAAGACCCTACTTTCTGAGTGTGGAGATTTATTTTGTGCACACATGGAAATCCATCTTGGCCTATATGTTATAGTCTTGTTTTGTCTTGCTGAGGAGCATTTCATGGTGCCCATCTTCCTGTTTGATTGTCGAGAGATTCAAGAAAGTTCCAAGTACGTTATCATTTTAATGTTGTCTTTAGCTTCATGCTGAAGATTCATATAGAGGTTAGATAACATACTTGCAGCTTGGGTGGTGATAGCATTTGTCAGTAAGGTGTGCCCATTATTTAAGGTCCAGTGTAACATCCAACAGTACCTTAAACATGCTAAGTGGTT